>SRLM01001973.1:194506-263018 GCA_015708895.1 Populus ilicifolia | reverse complement strand
AATGTGCTTTCGTTGGCGCATCCCCGCGCCTAGAGCCTTAACAGAGGACCTCTTAAAAGACATGATTCAACAACTCTTCCGTGTTCACAGGAAACCAGATCCAAAAGGTGTGGACAGCATGAACTATAATAAGCTAAGGAGTGTCATCCATGAATTCCTCCGACAGAAGAAATACCTGATTGTCCTGGACGATGTGTGGCACACAAGTGCTTGGCGTGCTTTCCAGCATGCGTTGCCGAACAACATCTGTGGCAGTCGGATATTGGTCACAACACGTAATACTGAAGTTGCCTCTACTTCATGCATGGATTCCCCTGACAAAGTCTACCCTTTAAATCCGTTGTCTCAGGAAGAATCTTGGACTTTGTTCTGCAAAAAGATATTTCAGGTTAACCCTTGCCCTCCACATTTGAAGAATGTTTCAGAAACAATTTTGGGTAGATGTGAGGGATTGCCGCTTGCAATTGTAGCAATTAGTGGTGTTCTGGCAACAAAGGACAAGAGTAAAACAGACGAATGGGAAATGGTACATCTTAGCCTCGGTGCTGGATTAGAAGAAAATGACATGCTGATGAGTGCAAGAAAAATACTGTCACTCAGTTACAATGATTTGCCTTACTATCTCAAATCTTGTTTGTTGTATTTCAGCATCTTCCCTGTGGGTAATCGAATCAAGCGGATGAGGCTTATTCGATTATGGATAGCTGAAGGATTTGTGAAAGGCAAAGAAGGAATGACAGTAGAGGAAGTTGCACAAGACTACCTGAATGAGCTCATGAAGAGAAGCTTGGTTCAAGTGGTTAAGGCAACCAGTGATGGACGGGTCAAAACATGCCGCGTCCATGACCTCCTGCGCGAGATTATGATTGCAAAGGCAAAGGATCAGGACTTTGTGGCAATTGCCAAGGAAGAAGGCACGATATGGCCAGAAAAGGTTCGTCGTGTGTCGATACATAATGTCATGCCAAGTAAACAGCAAAGACATGTTGCCTCTCGATTTCGTTCATTGCTGACATTCTGGGGGGCAGATTGTAGTTATGAGTCTCCTGTGCACAACTTATTTTCTGGTCGTCTCAGGCTGCTTCACGTGCTGGATCTGGAAGGTGCACCTCTAAAGGAATTTCCTAATGAAGTTGTAAGCCTCTTCCTCTTAAAATATTTAAGTTTGAGGAATACCACAGTGAGTTTCATTCCAAGTTCCATTAGCAAGCTTAAGAATCTTGAGACGTTGGATCTGAAACATGCCCAAGTTTCTGTATTGCCTGCTGAGATTCGGAAGCTTCGAAAACTTTGCTACCTCTTGGTGTATCGCTATGAAATTGATTCTGATGACCGGATACCCACCAAATACGGTTTCAAGGCACCGGCTCATATTGGAGGTCTACAATCCATACAAAAGCTTTGCTTCGTAGAGGCACATCAAGGCAGGAATCTTATGTTTGAACTGGGAAGATTGAAACAGTTGAGAAGGTTAGGGATTGTTAAGTTGAAGAAAAAACATGGAAAGGCTCTCTGTTCTTCAATTGAAAGGCTGGCGAATCTTCGTGCCTTGTCTGTTACTTCAATCACAGAAAGCGAGATTATTGATCTGGACTACTTAGCATCGCCTCCTCAATTTCTTCAACGATTGTACTTGGCAGGGCGTATGGAGAAGTTTCCAGATTGGATATCTTCACTGGACAGCTTGGTCAAGCTGGTTCTAAAATGGAGCAAGTTAAGTGAAGATCCGCTGCTATCTCTTCAATATTTGCCCAATCTAGTGCATCTTGAATTCGTACAGGTTTACAATGGAGAGATCTTGTGCTTTCAAGCCAAGGGATTTCAGCGGCTCAAGTTTTTGGGGCTAAATAAACTAGAAAGACTCAGGATGATAATTGTAGAGCAGGGAGCGATGCCTAGTCTAGAAAAGATGATAGTCCAAAGCTGCAAATCATTGCGGAGGGTGCCATCAGGCATTGAACACTTGAGCACACTGAAAGTACTGGAATTTTTCAACATGCCGAAAGAACTAGTTATGACGCTGCATCCGAATGGAGAAGATGGAGATTACTTGAAGGTTGCACATGTGCCAGATGTTTGCTCCACCTATTGGAATAATGGCACTTGGGATATCTTCTCTTTATTGAGTGCCAAATTAGAAGACAAACATTCTGCCCAGCTTAGCCCCACTTTGTACAAACGCAACTATACTTGGAAATAACGTGCTGTGATGTCTGTCTGGTATATACAGATCATTGTAAATTAATCATGTTTATATTTATCTCTTCCATTCCCCTGTATCCTTCTTGGTGCACAGTGTAATGATTGTTTGACTAATCTCGAGCATGGATTGTCTGAATAAGTTCATATCAAATTCAATTCCTGCCTGTTGTTGTCAGAGGCGGCTTAAGGTGAACAGGGGCCAAATGAGGCCTTCTCAAATATTTAAGAAATATTTTATTATTATTTAAAGCTAATTATCATGAGTTACATCCGGACCAGAGCATCTAACTGTAAGAGAGTTTCTCACATAGCCCTTGTTTTTCAACTTATAGAGGGAATGGGGTCTGGGGTGTCCATTCTTAAGAGACACTTAGTAAAGGAGACAGCACATCAAACCTCGCCATTGCCACAAGCAGACAATGATATTCATGATTGTTGAAAATAGCATTTCTCTGTTGTCTTATGTTTGATTTTGAGTGTATGAACATATACTCTAAATACGCAAGCAAGCTCTTCAAGGTCTATCTGGCTCTGATCATTGGCGTGTATTTCGGTTCCTTTTGATGTATGAATGCTGTACTTTCATTGTCTAACCACAGTAGCGATGAAACAATATGCAATTGATAAATGTGCTGTGCATTGGTTGATTTATTAATTAAATGAGTAATAATAATTCTATTTAAAGTTGTGAAGTGCAGTTAAACCGACATAGCGAGTTATAGAGTGAATCCTACTCCGTTCAGGAAAGTCGACGAGAGAATTCTAAATGGATTTGAAACGTTAGCAAAAGGTTTAATCCTGGTAGGACTCCATGGTGTTCCTGTGTTTATAAATAAACTGAACCTCACCAATTAATTATTACTATCAAATCATTGTAGTCTAGTCACAGATCTTGTTTGTCGATTCTCTCCCGAGTCTCTTCATCGGTAGCTGCTCCCTGTTTCTTGACTTTCAACTTCTGGTTACCTTAGCTCTCAAAGTTGTTCTTCCACTGACTACATATCCTTTTGTTTGTCAATTTCACCAACACGAAAATGGGGTTTAGTTATTTTTCATACAATCAAGATCATGATGATCAAGAGAAAGAAGAAGTACCGTCATTTTCTCCACCTGATTACAACCATGTCGATGAGGGGAGAGATAATTTGGGTATCGATTTTTTCAAACTAAATCCTCTTGTTCTTTCCCTATATAAAGAAGAATGTTCCAAGACTTTGAACATGCATCACCACGACGACGAGAATGATGATGATGATGATGAAGAAGAAGAAGAAGATAGTCACGAGATTGCATGCAAGTCTTTGATCATGAACCGTGGTTGTGGCAGTGGCGGCGGCGACGAGGGACCAAGGAAGATAGACTGGGGATACGTGGAGGAGTTAATAGATGAATTATTGGACGAGTTCGAATTAGCAATGGACAGGTCAATAATGATGGACAATGGACAGTGTAGTTCTGTTATTAAGGCGCAAGAAGACGATGATGATTTAGAGCATCATAGTGACATAGAAGAGCTTGCTGATGATTTCGAGGTGGATGTGCATGGATGGCATGAAGTCCAATTGGGTCACTCTGAAGAACAATATATATGTTATCAAAAAGATTTTAAATTTTATTTTTTTTATCCTTAGTTAGATCAGGATTAAAGCTGTAATGACCATTCTCATTAATTATATATGCGAAGTTAGGGTACATGTATATTGATCTTGTAAAACACCTTCAAACTAATTGCAGTGGTAGATCCGTCGTCCATGCTCCCTGGTCGTGGACTACTGCTGTGGACTTGCATTAAAAGGAAACAAAAGGCCCATTGTCCCGGAGGCCCATAAAACTCTCTAAAGCCATCCCACAAATTTCACCTATTAAAATATAGATTCTTAAGAGTTGAAGTTTGTGAATTAAATGTTTTCTGCTCTGAAGTAACAACGGAGCATTTCGATAGCGGGGCTAATTGGGTGGCATCTGGAGGACCCGATTGAAAACTGTTTTGTTGGGCCTGGACATACACAGCCCAGATTCAAAGATAAAAAATGTTGAAAGTGTAATCTGGGCTCACATTATCAGCCATAAATCAACACTCACCTGAAACTCTCAATTTACCTAGGTGTCGAGATATTCTCCGTGCAAATTCACTAATGGCAACACTCATGGCCAGGCCATTTCAATATAAGATAACGAGTTGACCTGCTGGGCAGCTCTTTAAAAAAAAAACAAAAAACAAAAACCTAGCTTGTTTTTGAAGTGCATCAGGTTTTAAAACCATATTTTTATAAAAAAATATATATAAATAATTAATTAATTGCAATTAGATCTATGATTGAGTCTTTGAGTTTTTATTTCTTTTGTTTTTTTTAAACCAGATTAAGAGTTGGGTTGAGTTTTTCTTCTTGATATTGCATTTGAAAAGTATTTAAAAAAAATTATTTTTTTTAATTAATATATTTTTTATATTTTTAAATTATTTTGATATGCTGATTTTAAAAATAATTTTAAAAAATAAAAAATATTATAAATATATTTTTTAAATAAAAAAATATTTTAAAAAACAATTTAAAACTATACTTTGAGGTAATAATGGATTGACTAAATTATCCTATTTCCCAACAATTTAAGTAAAATACGAGCCCCAGCCAAAAAAATACAGTTCGATTTTCCAAGCTTTAATCTTTAGCAGGCTATTTGAGATTGATGGACGTTGAATAATCTGAAACGATGGTTGACATTATCCAAACAGGCAAGCAAGAAATTCCCTGAGATTCCAGCATGTGAAGCTCAACTTCCTGCTGCGAAAAAACTTCATCCAGATTAGGCTTCAAATTTTCCACCATTGTCAAGTCCTGCTAAGAAGCATCAAAGGTACCGACCATTCCCTGTCCAAAAATGACATAGAAAACACCGTTCATGAAGGCAACACTCCTTGTTGGAGCAGCAGATCCGTGAAAAACAAGGGTTTTCCACTTTTGATCGCCTGAAGAACTAGTGCTTAGTCTAATATTGATGTTGTCGTTATCATCAAACTTGGTCAGAGCAATGAGCACGTAAGCTGGAATCGACGAGAAAGTGGCAATACAGAAATCTGAACCCAGATCAGATAGCTTAATAAAATCCTTGGTGAAAGGATTTTAACTGAAAAAATATGCAGTCTTGTCTGGGTGTTCTAACGTAAAAGGCAAGTAATGATGCCACGATAACATTTTATATACCCCTAAAAGGAACGTTAAAGTAAAATTAAAAGGAACCTAAAAAAATTTGTGTTTTCCCTGAGGCTATTTTTACACATCACTATTCACGAAAACAAAGCTTCTTCTTCTTCTTCTTCTTCTTCTTACGGTTCTTCAACTTTTTTCATTTGTTTTATTTTTATTTGGTCCTTTAAATTATGTTTATTGGGAGTTGATGTTTGTAATTTGTTTATCCTCACCATCTAAGGAACTATATACCGTCACCTCGACAAAGTATCTGGGTATTAGATTTACTCTCAATTTTATCAAGATATATTTAATTGTGTTATTTTTATAGAATTAAAAATTTGAGAATAAAATTGAAAAATTTTTAAAAAGACAACCCTATTAAAAGACTAGTCCCTCTACTTTTTTTTTCTTAATTTTGTCCTGGGTTTTATCAAAGTTTGTTTTTTATCCCTTTAGTTTAAGGATCAAACCTTTTAGTTAAAGAGTTTATTTTATTCCCACTTTGGTTTATTGGTTTGAAAGGTAAGAGAAAATCAATGAAAATAATTTTTTTCAAAAAAAGTTATTTATTAAATAAGATTTTAGTCATGAAAAAATTGTTTTTAGTATCTACAATTAGATAAGTTTTAATAAAGTGTTATTTATTTTTTGATGCTCTAGCAAATAATATTATTTTTAGAATAAAATTCACAAAAATAATATCATATTCTCTGTTCTTATCTTTTTTTTTCTTTACCTCTATATTTTCATTTTAATTGATTTTTAGCTTCATTGTTATAATACCAGAACATTTCAAGAGCCTCTTCTTTATCTTTTCTTAAATAAATATAATAATATGTTGTAAAACCATATATAAATATAATGTAACATGTTTTCTAATCTCTAATCTATATAAATTTTAAATCACAAACATCAGTTCATTACTTCTTTGAATTATTCAAAATAAAATATGAATGTTTTTTTTCTTAAAAGTTACAATTGGCAATAATTCAATATTAAATAATATTTGTATATAATTATTATTCACATGCCCCCACTTAAAAGGTTATTTATGAATCAAGTTCAGTTGTTTTTGGGTTTTTTTTAATTTTTTCTTTTAATTTTATCACTTAATATTAAGTTGATTTAGAATTGAGTTCTATAATTTGTTTTAACTTTATTTTTATGGATTATTTCCGTCTCATAACTTGAATTGCAAGTATGACAGATTAAACCTAACTGACTCGAATGTTTTATTTTTAATTTTATCCTTTAATGTAGTGTTGATAGAGAATTAGACTCTATAATTTTTTTCTTCAAATTTACCATGGATTTATAATTTGAATTAGGAACCTAACAGGTTAATATAACTTAACCCGGGTTGATTTAATATATTGTCATTTCAATATTTAAAAAAAATATGCCATCTTAAAAATTATCGTGGATCAAAATAATTTTTTATTGGTGATCTTTTTGATATATAGCTAGCTTAGGATATTCATACAAAAATTTAAAATTATATTTTTTAAGCATTTTGAGAAATTCAACAAAACTATAAATGCCCTCGTAATCAATAAGAATTGTCAATGCTATAGTTTTCAATGCATGCCTTTTTTATTCTAACAATGTTAAAAGTGATTTTACTAGATTTTACATTGATCGATAACTTGTTTTCTTTCACCACTTCCTTATCAATTTATGCTTCCTCTTTCCATATACAATTAGCAACCTCTGCCATGTTATCTATTGTCTGTAAACATCCTAAATTTCACATCAAAATTTGAAACTACAAGATTAACACATAATACAATCTATCTCCTAACATCTTCTTCTTCTTTTTTTACGAGAAAAAAGTCGAGCTAACATCATTCTAATGTACGAGATAAAACCCTGATAGTTATTGACATAATTTTCAATTAAAATGAAACCCTAAAATATTCTTTTAAAAAAATTATATTGAGTCTTTAATGACTTGATATTTTTTTCACTTTGATTTTATTATTTAAGAAATTATATTTTATATTCTCAATAAAAAAATTTATATTAAAGAAAATGATATTATTAATCTTGTATATAGAATTCTTTGTGGTGATGATTAGTTTTAAAAATATTTTTTTGTTTAAAAATAAATAAATAAATATTCTTTTAACCGGTTATGGTGAAGGGTGCCAATGCAAACGGGATTGGAAGTAGAGGGATGCAATTCATCAAATTAAACATATTCCTTCGTAATTGCGTAAAATCCTCGGAAGCGTCCAACCGACTTCAGGTGCTTTGGTGATTGGCTTTAGGTGTTAGGCAACTTTCAGAGATTGCAAAATTACTAAACCTCCACCTCCACCCCTTACCTGCCACCAAAGCACCTCATGTTCCACACGTGACATCTATTCTTTGCTTGGCATGAACTCACCGGCAAAATTCAAATCTCACATTGATTGCACGTGGGTTGAGGGTTATTTTTTAAAATATTTTTTATTTAAAAATATTAAAATAATATTTTTTTAATAGTTAAAATAATCTAAAAATATTAATTGTAAAATAACTTTTTTCAAATTTTAACAAAATAAAAAACAAATTAAAACACACTCCCAATCACAAGTTCAAAAATTCGGTGGCATCTCAACAGCGCCAGCTTTTCCCAAATTTGAAAAACCCACGCAACCTGACAAAACCGTAAATATTTCAAATCACAGTGTCAAACGGGAGCCCCCCAAAATTTCTAATCTTAATCCCGCGTTACTCACAAGCCAAGAAAGAATTAAAAAAATAAAACTCTCTTCACCTTCTAAAAAAGGCACCAGAACACCATCACTTCTTAACGACGAGTGTGTTTCTCTGTCTAAAAACACACCCCCAGCGACATTTTCTCTCTCTAAAAGTATTGTGTCCTGTTTGTCAAATTGGGGATCTGAAAGAATTCAAGAACTATGAGTCGATTCAACAGCGACCCTAACCCATTCGATGAAGAGGAAGAAGTGAATCCCTTCTCGGTAACTTTCCTTCTTTCCTTTCCGTTTTTGTACGTTCTCAGATCCGCTTCCTCTTGGTTTTTTTTAAGTGGTTTAGTCTTGCTATATTTCGATCCTTGCGAAGCTAGTGCGGGCAGGGCATTTATGTTGATCGATCTGGATCTGATATGGAAACTTCTTTTGTTTAAATTTACGGAAGGGAACAAGTGGACATTTTGCTTCGATTTCTTTTTTAATTTTCATTTAATTTATATAATACACTGAGCTGAGTAACTGAACATGTACTTTTAGAGCTTAATTTCTTTTAAAAGGAAGCTTTAATAGGATTGCTGATTGGTTAAACTAAATGGAAAAATAGTATCAGAGGGGGTCTAATTGCTGACTAAATTCCTGCATGATAATAAATTTATTTCCTGGGGTACACTAAAATTTTTATTTGATTGATGATAATAACGGGGAAGGAAGTAGTAGTCAAGTTATGGGTTCAATTGATGCAACACAACTGGGGTGAAGTAAGACTTGGTCAATGACTGGTCAACCTTAGTTTGACCAAGATTTGTCAACTGGGTTCTGCTAAACCAGTCAAATTCTGTCTCGCAAGCTTTTAGTTTCTATATACCAGTCCGAGTTTAACTCTGGTTAAATTTTGGACCACCGACACTTCCTGTTGTCTGATTTGATTAGGAAACTGGTTTTGAAAAGAATCAGTGTATGTTGATGCAATGCTCTTGTCTTTTAGTTTGTAGTTTAATTCTGACCTTTTGTTTTGTTGTGGTTCATGGTGTTACTTGTGGTCTCTACAGAAAGGCTCAAGCGTTCCTGCATCAAAGGCACGCATTCCTCCTTTGGGGCATGAACCAATGGGATTTGGGCACAATGATGCAACAGTTGACATTCCGCTTGATACAATGAATGTAATGAAATTTGGATTTTCCCTGTTTTCTAGTACATTTGAGCTTGCAGACTTCTGAGCTGTATGATTTCTGTATTGAATGTGCAGGACTCAAAGAAAAAGGAGAAAGATCTTGCATCTTGGGAAGCAGATCTTAAAAGGAGGGAAAAGGTTTTTTTTTCTTTTCAATTCCACGATTAAAATCTTCTATATGCAAGCTTATCACCTGGTCTATGTTATTCTAAAATATGTTTTTTATTTTTTATTTGTTCTCATGGATTCCCAATTGATTTTGAGTTTATTAGTTTCCTGTGCATGCTTTTATTAACTTATTATATAGTGAGAAATTATTATACTTAGATTTTAAGTTGTGTTGAAGCTTTTTCTCTAACTATGTCATTGACAGGAAATCAAAAGGAGGGAAGATGCTGTTGCTAAGAGTAAGGACTGCAGGATAGAAAATTTGTTGTTTCTAGAATCATTATTTATGGTTTTCTAGAATGTTTGACTAAGTTGCTAACTCAATTTCTTTTGTGTTTAATGTGGTATTTCAGCTGGCATCACCCCAGATGATAAAAGCTGGCCACCTTTTTTCCCCATCATCCATCATGATATAGCAAATGAAATACCTATCCATGCTCAAAGGCTACAGTATTTGGCTTTTGCCAGCTGGTTAGGTAGGAGCTCATTATTTTTTGTCTTTTGAAATTTCTCTCTTGTTATTTTTTTTTTTAAAATCTTCTATATTGCAAATTTGATCATACGCTTTCTTCTTGGATTCCGATTTACTTTTGGTGCTATTCAAACCAACAAATGTAACATTTCCAGTCTTCACCTAGGGTTTCTAAAATAATTGAATGGCAAGTAAATTCATGGTAGTAGAGAATGTGTAATGTAAAAGCATTGGAGCAATTCTCATACAGCATTTGATAAACACCAACAAACTTTCTATACATTGTAGACTTCTTCCATTTGGTACAATGCTTGTGCAACTCTTCTTTTGTCAAAACCCTGTAACAGAAGTTTTTGTCACTGGAAAACCAGAAGTTGGGTGTAAGTGGTTATAATTGTCAGTAAGAAAGGTGTGTGAGGCCTCTGTGAAGTGTTTAGTAAGAAAGGTTTGTGAGGCCTTTGTGAAGTGTTTAGTGAAGGTTTAATAATAAGCAGCAATTAGTAATCTTCTTTTGATACTCTAATTGCAGGTATAGTTCTATGTCTTGTCTTCAATTTAATTGCTGTGACAGTATGTTGGATTAGAGGTGGAGGTAAGCTTTTTCCCCAATGTCATCAGTAACAATTTGTCTAAGGGACACAATGCAATTTGAATTATCTCACCAAATGCATGATATGTAGGTGTCAAAATTTTTTTCCTTGCTGTAATCTATGTGCTGATGGGATGTCCTCTTTCATATGTCCTATGGTACAGGCCTCTCTATCGAGCAATGAGGCAAGTACTTGTTTATGCCTTCATATTTATTTGATTTGAAGCTTTCCAAATATGTCATGTAACTATTATCTGCATGGACTGACTTAGAAAACTAACATTTGTTTGCATCAATGAATTGGATTGCTTTGATTGACAAATTTCTGGACTGAAGGAATAATTGTAGAATCATAGTGTGTAGGCTAGTGCAGATTACCCTTAGGATTGGAGTTTTAAAATTGTTGACTTATAAGTTTATCATGAGAATAGAGTTGCTCTTTAATGGAAGATACTAGTTCTACGCCGCTTGTGTTTTGCTCTGGCTTTCTTTGATGCTTGTTCTATTACAGGAAAATTTTGCTTTTTATCTTCATAGGAAAAAAAACAGGTTACATTATTAGTAAACGATGGGTACCCTTTTTGACTAGCAGTCTGGACTTGGGAAAAGAATCCTGCAGTCAAAATCAAATTGCAAGAGTTTAGGCTTTGGCAGAACTGAATGGAATTGATTAAAGTTTTTGTGTATGAGTCATCAATACTTGTTCAGTTGGAATAACCCTGGAGTTTTCTTTTCATAAAAAAAATATAAAAAATGATTTGTTTTATTTTACTGGCCAAAAATATCAATCCCGCCTTTTTAATTAATCAGATTTATCCGAAGAGTTTCCAATCTTTGTTTGTTTAATGTTGAAACAATAGCCCAAAGCCCTGAAGTAATGAATCAGCTAAATCTAGGATTTGGATCTGGATAACAATCCAAAGGGTTTTGACTTAAAAGAGAGATGAATTGCTGTGTGTGTGAGAGAGAGTGATTTGAGTGTTTTTGGGTCTTGCATGCAGGCAAGGAAAAACTTGCATCAGAAACTCATGGCCGCCAAACCAACCTCTTAAATCTGTGTTTGTGTTTGAGGAGAAAAGAAGAATGCAAACTTACTATAAGCAGAAAACATGAATAATTGTCTATGTGAATCCTAAACTGAACTCGGAAATATAACTATTAATTGAAACATCAAAAGTTTCCATATAGATTACATCAATGTACTAGTAGTGAGCAGACACATGGTTGCTCGATGTAAATTTGAACCAAAGATTTAGGGATTGGTGTTCTCATGGTTGTTAAAAACAGCTCATTGTTTTTAAACTTGCAGGACGGATAGCGCATTGAAGTTTGGCTGGTTTTTCTTGTTCTACCTGGTTAGCTTTATCTACCAACCATGACTATGTAATGCATTTTTTCTTGAAATTAATGCATCCTTTTAACCTACTGATCAATGAATGTGCCCAGATACATATTGGTTTCTGTATATTTGCTGCTATTGCTCCTCCAATTGTCTTCCATGGGAAGTCATTGACGTAAGTTCTTATAGCTCTTGTACTTGATTTCATGGCTGGCTATCACACTTGGTTTAGAATACAAAATTTAAATTGATGATCTTTCTTATAATATTGATATTGATTGTTGTAACTTGTATTCTGAGTACTAAGCTTTGAACCTTGTTATCAATCACAGGGGCATCCTTCCAGCCGTTGATGTCATTTCTGATCATTTGTTGGTCGGGGTAAGTGGAATAGTGTTGGCATCTCACATTTATTTTATTTCTCTTATAAGGAACATGGTGTGGACATTTCAGAGTATAGGGGTTTCTTGTCCTCTAGAATGTCAAATTACATATATAATCTCTTTAATTGACAAGAAGACAAAAAAGAGAGATTCTCTTTTATGACAATTATGATTTGTGACTCTCAAAATATTTATGACACTTCTAACATAGCATTTTGTAATTTTACTATTGCTCTCCATATATTTGACAATGAACTTTGTTTGTCTCAAAGAAGCTAAAGAATCTAATATTGTCTTTATTATTACAAGAATACCAATTAATTGTCGGACAGGGATGTTTTAATTGTTTAAAATTGCCCTTTTGTGCACCAAGACCCTTGGGGCCTTCTTATGGAATGGGAAAAGGGCAAATTGGACACTAACATTTTAATTCTCTTATTTCAGCGCCCTCAGTTGTCAGGATATATTGTAATTTTAAATTAAGAGTTAACTGATCATGGTTTTATCTCGTATGTGTAATTTTAGCTTAGTTTTTATTTGGGGGGCTTAAAGGCATTGAAGGTATGAGAAGTCCTAGGATCCCCAATTGACTGTTGCCATTAACTTATCTCGCTATTTTTTCACACGCTGCATTCTCCTATGATCTTTCCTTAAAAGGTCATCATGACAAGTATGCTTGGAGACAATCCAATCATTGTTCATGATATATTTTGTTTTGGATATAACATCGCATCATTTTCATTCTTGTATCCACTACTGTCAAACACTAATCTTGAACTAATGTTCTTTGGTGCAGATTTTCTACCTGGTAGGGTTTGGCCTGTTTTGCTTGGAGTCACTTCTTAGCTTGTGGGTCCTTCAGGTAAGATGCTTTTGTTCACTGTTATCAAACCCCCCCCCCCNNNNCCCAAAAAAAAAAAAAAAAAAAAGGAAAGAAACAAAAGAAAAGAAAACCCAATCTAGGTTTTAGGGATTGGGTGAGAATTGACTTGCAAAAGACCAGGGAACCATTAACATGAGTATTGTATAAAAGCTATATTGGACAAGGAGAAGGTAAAAAACAGGTTGTTATAAAAGAAGATACCCCTTAATGGGGTATAACTTGCATTATTTCCTGCAACTCGCAGTAATAGAAGGATTTCTTTACACGAACATTTTACCGGGTAGAGCTTTGCCCATTTGGGATTTCATTAAGAGTGTTTGTCTTTGTGGTGGCTTTAGTGTCTTTGAAGATATCAACTTTTTCTTGTTAGGAAGGATAGCTTTTTCATTTTTCCTTGAATATTGCTTTTTTTACTAAACATTAACTTACAACAACATTTTAAATCAAATCAGCCACAACCCAAAAGTGATTTTTTGAAACTTATTTTTTCAAACAACTATAAAAACTATCTAAAAAACAAACACGTTCTAAATGCATACCAGTGTTTAGTGGTCTCCTTTCTGTTTTCTTTTTTCTGACTTTGATTTTTTGATTCTTTTTTTCCCGCTCTGCAGAAAATTTATATGTATTTCAGGGGGCATAAGTGAGAATTTAGGCGTAGGACTCGATTCAGTTTTTCAAGTGTTGCTGCTTCCCGGGGTGGTTTAGTATATTCCTTTTTCTATAGCTATATACATGTTCATTTGTTTGTAGTGATTATTATGTGAGTTGATACAATCCAAGCGAGCATTATATTTCAAAAATTACTGAGCTGTTCAGACTTCAGTATCGATATTAAAAAATATCTTTCTATAAATAAGCCTACAGCACTAGTCAAGTTACTGAGCTTGTGGATTCCTGATGATTTTCTCCTCCTGAACGTGTTGAAAAGAGTTCCATCCCCCCCTAATTTTGGTATGCTAGCATAATAGCCATGGCCCATTGTATTGATTCTAATGGAAGACCGGAATGGCGAAGCTGGGAAAAACTGCCCACGGCGTTTTTGTTTTTGAAGGGAGTTGGAAGCTGTCAAGGAATATGCGTTTCTGTTGAAGATGGGTTTGCGTAGCGGTAGTCATCCAATGGGCTTTAGCAAACATGTCTTTGGTTTGAAGCATATATTATCAATTGCTTGTGCATGTTGAACGAACTAACATGTTTTTCAAGGCAATAGTTCTCCTTTGTAGGATGGAAAGAATTACCAAGTCCAAAATATGTAGATCATCAGGCCCCCGTTCTGCTACTGGGTGGAAAATGATTATCTGGCACTAGATGTTAGAATAGTGTGAAGGCACCAGGCTTCGGTCCCTTCGGTTTCTCGCAATTCATGGCCTAATAATAGCTGCTAAAATGAGCCCAAGCTCGAATAATAGCTGCCAATTCTCTCGGCAAATTTACATTGCATTTGTTGTGTGCACTCCCTTTATGTTCCCGGCCTGGATTCCTGTTTCCTTTTCTCGGCCACTGGTTTGAATAAATTTGTTTGAAATAGTGAATTTGAGGCTGTTAAACGGTTCAAATTCTTGCTCTTGCTGTTTTTTCTTGATATCCTGCGAGTATGATACGGTGGTTTTTGAAGAGTTTGGCCCGTAACATGATTAGCAGCAACGAAACTACGAGCATTTACTGTCAGAGTCTCTCAAGTTTCAACCTTACAAGACTGAAAAGGTTGACGTAATGGCCCCATCTCCCCTCCTTTTCCACACCTCAAAACCCTCATCTCCAACCATCCACCAACATGATGCCACGTGGCATGGCATATATCCCGACCACAACAAACGACCATCGTGCCTCGCCGTGGCTTTGTTTATCATACATACATATACATATATACACGTATGAAATTGTTGCGGTCGGGATGTATAGTGTGGTTCTCAGAATTCGAAATGACAATCTTAGTCATGTACATCAAATTATACCCTTCCATGTCCTCTCTATTCCTACCTTAATATCACCTCCATCTTTGTAAAAAACAAGGGCAGTCACAGAAAACATAAACAAGACACATCAGCCTCTCATCACCAGCCAAAACGCCCTTTTCTTTCCAATACAAACAGCCATTTTTCCCCACCCGTTTCCTCCACTCATTTGTGTTCCAAACTTTTCCTTCGAGGGAAAAGTGTCCACAAATCCATTACATGTCCTCGTTTCAAAACTAGCTGAGAAGCACAGGATTCCAGGGCCTCATTTCACCTCCATCGCTTCCACTCTCAAGCTAGCTCTCTGAAAAAAAAATAAAAAATGGCAGTTTGCACTGTATACACCACTCAGTCCCTTAATTCAACATGCTCAATCTCCACGCCAACAAAAACCCACTTGGGATTTAACCAAAAACATGTAGTGTTCTATAGCAGTAACAAGAAAACAAGCAAGAGAGCTAGCAGTGCAGTGATAACCTGCTCAGCTGACACACAGACTGTTGTAATTGGTCTAGCTGCAGACTCTGGGTGTGGTAAAAGTACCTTCATGAGGAGGTTAACAAGTGTTTTTGGAGGTGCAGCAGAGCCACCAAAAGGTGGAAATCCCGACTCAAACACTCTCATAAGTGACACAACAACTGTGATATGTTTAGATGATTATCACTCACTTGACAGGACTGGAAGGAAAGAAAAGGGTGTCACAGCACTTGACCCAAGAGCCAACGACTTCGATCTCATGTATGACCAAGTTAAGGCCATTAAAGATGGGATTGCTGTTGAGAAACCTATTTACAATCATGTTACTGGTCTCTTGGATCCTCCAGAGCTTATTAAGCCTCCTAAGATCCTTGTCATTGAAGGTTTGCATCCAATGTAAGTAAAACTACAGCTTCGAATTTCCTTTATTATTTATTTTTTTATGAAAAAAAATGAATATACTAAACTGTCTCTCTGCCTGTCTCCCTTACTCCCCTTACCATCCATGCGTTGGTGAAATCTTGGAATCATCTTTTTTTTTCCCCTCCCCTGTTTTTAATGAAAAGTTAAACAGAAGATTCCATCAACTGAATTTGTTATTTCTGCATGCGTAATTAATAATGTTTTTTTTTCCTTTTCATTAAAACTTAATGTAACAAATATTTATTTATGATTTATACATCAAGGCATAAAGACAACATGCATGCATGTTTATATATCACTTATTATATATTGATGATTTTTCTTAAGAATACCACACATGATGTGAGAAAAGAAGCAAAAATGGATTGTTGATCCTGAGATTGTATATGTTAAATCTTCCTCTATCTCAATTACAAGGCATAGAGGAATTAGAACTCTATATTGCCCAGGCTAGCTGTGGACTATGACTAGTGTCCAGGGCCCCCAACAGAATAGTTTTGGCCTCGGAGACCGCGGAAAGAAGATTTTCAGTGGATGGCTCGTGTAAGATCCAGTGAAGAAGGATTTAATTTTATGAAAACTGATTTGAGAATACACCTAATTTTTAAAAGCTTTCAGAAAGACTTTTCCGATGAAGGGTTCATCCTTCGAAAACTAATTATAGTAATATGCTGCTACACAAAACCAAATTGTACACAGGAAAGAGTAATGCAATTTATTATTATAATCTTTTGGAGTAACATCTGTTTGCAAGAGCCTGGACTTATAGTCACCGTCTATACAAAATATGTAGGTATGACCAACGTGTGAGAGATCTTTTAGACTTCAGTATCTACTTGGACATTAGCAATGAGGTTAAATTTGCATGGAAAATTCAGGTAATTAATTAACTAGCCATGTAAATCTACCTTTTCAACTTCTTTCAATGGCCTCCATTTTCTGTTATCTAAAGTTGTCATGAATTATGGTTGTAGAGGGATATGGCAGAGCGAGGACACAGTCTCGAGAGCATTAAAGCTAGTATTGAAGCACGCAAGCCAGATTTTGATGCTTATATTGGTAATATTTCCTTCCAGCTGATGTGTTTTTATCCTGCTTGTTTATGAGCCTAAAATATCTATCGGAAAGCTTGATTATTTCGTTTTTTCTTCCCACTTTGCAGATCCACAAAAGCAATATGCTGATGCAGTCATTGAAGTGTTGCCAACCCAACTCATTCCAGACGACAATGAAGGGAAGGTTTTAAGAGTTAGGTTGATAATGAAAGAGGGGGTGAAGTTTTTCAGCCCTGTTTATTTGTTTGATGAAGGCTCTGCTATTTCATGGATACCTTGTGGTAGGAAGCTCACCTGCTCTTACCCTGGCATCAAATTCTCCTATGGCCCCGACACTTATTACGGCCACGAGGTAACTGCTCTGAAGTGCTAAATATGATTAGGTTTGACCTGTTTTGGAATATATGGCAGGATTATGGATCTTTTGGGATTGTTCTTTAGTTAATGATGCAGAAAGTGACCCATGCATTCGTTCTTCGGTCTGAGAAAACAATGAGCTCAAGTTCTACCGTTATAATTTGTTTGTTATAACTTATACTCTGTTTTGTTTTGTTTGTTCTCAGGTGTCTATACTGGAAATGGATGGGCAATTTGACAGATTAGATGAGCTCATCTATGTCGAAAGCCATCTAAGCAACCTCTCCACCAAGTTCTACGGAGAAGTTACCCAACAGATGTTGAAGCATGCTGATTTCCCCGGCAGCAACAATGGAACAGGTCTCTTCCAAACAATCGTCGGATTGAAAATAAGAGACCTCTTTGAGCAAATCATTGCCAGCAGGGCCAAAACCCCAGTAGAAGCCACAAAAGCCTAATAAACTGCCTTGCATATTGAACAAGGCACTCATTCTCTAAAGTTACCCCCTTTCAGTTTCTCTATTTCAGCGTTTCTTTTGTGCTTCAGTTGAGTGTTAGGTTGGTCTTCATAAGAATGAGAAGTTGAGAACACTGTATCTATTTGTTGTTATAATTTTATGGAGAACTGTATAATATAGATTATCAAAAACAGATGAATTACCAGCCCAGAATTTTCATATAAGATCAGGATCTCGCGGCATTCTTTTCTATTTAGCCCAGTACTGCCTTTTCTTGCATCGCCAATTTTGCAGCTAGAACATGAACGGCCTAATAAAAAGAATGCATGGTTTGTGTTCTTTCCCATTGGGCGTGCAAAGAATATGTGAAACGACCGGATGTCAAGAGACATGGTGTGAGGTTTGCAAGTATTACTGGCCCTCTCTTTTTTAGTGCGTGAGCTGGTTCAGTCTGATTTTCTAAGACTGTCCAGAAAGAGTGTTTCCTTGGTTGAGAATCGACATATAAGAGGCAATTTTATACATTATTGTGTTATTTTAGGAGAGCAGCAATCGAATGTAGAGGACACGAGTTGTGGTGAGAAGAATTAAAGGCGTAAAACATCAAAAAAATTTCTTCTTTATGAAGCATTTTAATCTGGAAAGAAAGCTTGACGACTTAAGTTGTGAGAAGAAAGCCGTTCTTTGACGCTCTAAAAGGACAGTAGTGATGTTCTTTTGTAAGGGTTGCAAAAGAGAAACTAACAAATTCGACCATACAAGCAAAGAGAGGTTTAGGCCTCATTCAAAGCAGTTTTTCCTGATGTCAGGTTCAAATTGGGAAACCTAAGGTGTGAGGATGGCGCTTGAAGTATCATTGGAAGTAATCAGTTATTTGAAAATAGAAAGGAAATGACGTCTTGCACAAAAGGTTTTCCAGATGACAACCACTCCCATCACCATCTGGCGTTTAAATAATTATAATAAAATATAAAAAAAGATAAAGGAAGAAAAGGTCCAGCAAGTCAAGGGATGATAGAATTTTCTAATTCAGTTTGTGTCTACATTTCATTCGGAATGCACATGACAGAATTCTTGATGAACTTGAGAACATAAAGTAAAAAGTAAATAATCACCAGGAACAAGATTCTCACATTTCGGTTTTCTATCTCTGACCATCACTGTGCAGAAAGCTAGCAAATAATATACTGATTCAGAGGCGCTAAAAAGATGCCAAGACAAGCATATCATGGAATGATGATACGCAACCGCTGTAAACTTCATTCTAAAAAAAGTTTCAGACAACAGGAAGAACTAGAGGAACTATATTTACAATCTATATAAAAACATCCCTGTTATATAGCAGCAATACACTACAAATTACCCGCAGAAGGATAGGGATTAGGTATGCTGCGAAATTATATATACATAGCTTCCAACATTCCAGATCTCTACTTGATTGTAACAAACTTGTTAGTACCATGTCCAGCCCAGTGTTTCTTCATGTCAAGAGGATGAGAAAGATTGTAA
Organism: Populus ilicifolia; assembly: GCA_015708895.1. Taxonomy (NCBI): domain Eukaryota; kingdom Viridiplantae; phylum Streptophyta; class Magnoliopsida; order Malpighiales; family Salicaceae; genus Populus; species Populus ilicifolia. The sequence continues at coordinate 243,681 of SRLM01001973.1, read as the reverse complement.
CCTTCAGCTGACAGTTTCAGGAGAAGTTTCACATAGGCCCCATTGCTCATTTTCCTACCAGCCATGCGAACACCAGGCCTAGTTGAACTCATGGGAAGAGGATGCTCAGATATGCTGTCAGTGCAACATGAGGATTGCCATCCACCAGTACCCCATTTGTAACAAACTCTAGGCATACCTGTACAAGAACAAAATGGAGAAGGAACCCCAGATAGATCAAAGTTTATTTTGCCAATATCGATATTGAGATTCCTTTTCTCATGTTTTGCTTCAAGTGTGATTTGTCCCTTTGTTTTCTTGGAAGATATTTTTTTGGGTTGCTTTGGCCCCAAAACCTTGGGTGGGATTTGATTAGAATCCTTGGCAGCAGACTTCTGCTTCCTAGCCTTTGCGGGTTTAGTTCCCGAGTTAATCTTAGCAAGATCAGCTGGAGATATGGAACGGATGGGAGCAACTGGAAGGCCCGGTTGTGGATCAATCTGAGTTCTGTCAAGACCTGAATTGGTTTTCAGTGAAGAGAAGTTCTAGAGAAGTTCTGTCAGGATAAAACCAGGAAAAATTTGCTTCTGGTATCAGATGGTTTCTAGAGTTTGTCCCCATCTTCATTACCACTGGATTAACACTATGTGCGCAACAGGAGTTTGCCCAGGAAAATCAAAATTCTAGTGCTCAACTGCAATTGACATCTATATCAACCCAAATTCCACTTGTAATCCACAGGTTTTGTTGAATGATAGTGAGTTTACCACTTTAAAACGCAAAACTTCCTCCTTAAAGCAACAAATAGGATATAATTAAAAAGGAGCGGGCTAATTCATGCCAGAATCAATTCCTTCATTATTAAAACCAAAAGGTAAAATCCTACACTAGCCAAACTAAACATGGAAAGCTTATTGAAATAGGACAGTATGAATGAGGAAATGCATCATTCTCGACATTTGATGATGATAATTTGCATTGGAAAAGATTGAAGGGCAGAGTACTTGGAAAAGACTAGGCAGCGAGGCACAGCAGTAGGAAATGCATAAAGAAAGGCATCACTCAAATTCAGTAGAAAGACCTGAATTGTATTTATTTGCAAGCTGTATCAAGCAAGAATACTCAAAAACAGGCTGAACCTGTAAATCACAAAAAGCATAAGAACAGCACAGAAACTCATGCATGAGAGGAGAAAAAAACAGGCCAAAAGCTCATTCCATTGCTGGAAGATAGTAATTCGCAAGGACTCCAGAGAACATTTAGGATATGCGCCATAGTTACTACAAGGCAAGAGTTTATAAACATAATACATGCCCCACATCACTTCATAAGGGGAAAAAACGTACAGTACCTAAAACGGAAGAGCAATGTTGAAAGCATGCAGTAGAGTTCAAGCTCCGAAAAACAGGTTATTTATAAAATTAAATTGAAAACCAATTAAACCTGCAACAAAAGCACAAGTCTTGAAAAAAAAAAAGAAAAAGAAAAGGAAAACAACCCTTATGAGAAAACCCCTTCAGTCTTGAAAAATCGAAGGGTAAAAATAGAAAAACCTACATCAAAACCCCATGAACTAAAAAAAAAAAAGGCAAGCTTGCAAGATCTTAGAAAAAAGAAGAAGCTGATTTCTGCTAATTTGACTGTTTCTAAATTTGATGAACAACTTCTAGTTTGCATTCATTACCTCAAAGAGAGCGCCTTTTGAGTTTCTTGTGTCACACTTTCATTGTCATCACCAGCTGATGTTCTTGTTCCGTTTTTCGCTTGCTGTCTTTCCCTATAAGGTACAAACATGAAATATTTATTCGTTTTAATATCTACCTCAAGGGAGTCGGTCCTCCAGTTTTCTTCAAATCTCAAAACACTCCTTGAAGTTTTTTTTGCTGTAAATAGTTTTTTTGGGACATGTTTTCAGAGCGAGAAAAGGCAAACCTTTAGACTACCATATTTTTATTTTATAATTATAGTGGGGGAGATAAATGGGTTATTCAAAACTTTCATACAAGATAGTCACAAGTCATAATGCATGTATAACCATACAAGATAAAATCAAGTTAAAACTGGTTGAATGAATAACGTATACTTTTATCTAAGTTTATAAAAAAATAATTGAAAAAAAAGTACGGAAATGAAGAAATCTAATTAAGAGTAGCTTTATTCATTTATTTGCTATGTTATGGGTATTACTTCGAGTTAATTTTTAATATAATAAAAAATTATCTTATGTTATGATATGTTTCAAGGTATCATGATTTTTTTTTATATAAATACACCATTAAAAAAATATAATTTATTTATATGAAATACAAGGCAAAACACTTATACACAAATTATAATTATTTCTTCAAAGCATTCTAAAAATATTTTAAAAATAAATTATGCTTAAAAAATACTAAACAAAATAGTTTAAAAAATAAAAGAGAGGATATTAATTAATATTTAAATAAAAAATAAAAATAATAGAGAATAATTAGGCCAGGCAGGCCCAACACCAACCTAATTAGCTTTTAAAGAGCCCAAGCCCACATGTTTGGCTATGGTTATGTTTATATTTCGAAGAAAGGACTACATCGCCTGCTCTCTTTTTTCATCCTTCTGGTATGTAATAGGTCGCTTCTTGTGGCAAATAACCTGTCACCTGTTGAATATATTTTGGTTACATTTGATAATTGTAAAATCAGAATTTAAGTTCTTTTTATTTTTTTACTTTAAGCAGGTGGAAGCTAAAAGACAATAAACATGCATAAAACACATGATTTTGATGGGCAAAAAGAACTGAACACTAAATTCATAATTTACCCTCTAAAAAATAAGAATGATGAAGTCGCTCTCTTCAGAAAATTTACAAAACTTTAAATCGGCTAAAACCCTGTCTCAACAAGGAAAAAAATAAAAATATATATAAAAAAATAATAGAATCCAAAGTAAGACATGAAATCTAAAAATAACAAAACTCTCAAAATGAAGGGATTTAATAAAATTCTTAATATTTTTGGTACACGTAGCTAAATAGTGACTATCATAGAGAAAACAATTTTTAAAAATTCTTATAAATATTTTAACTCGATCCAACAATTGAATTAAGAGTTACTGTCTATAACAATTGAATTAAGAGTTACTGTCTATTTGAACCATTATTCTGGTCTAGTGTAATCAAATCTCTTTTTAGGTTTAGAAATATTCCACTAGATTATAAAAATATATCTTAGGTCATTCATGTAATCTTTTTGAATCTCATTATCTAGGTAAGAAAGATTTACACTTGAATTCATCTTTTTTAATAAGATAATTAAAATAAGTATTATTGAACTCATTAAAATTCATAATTCAACTTAAGAGTTTAACGAGTTAACTTTAATTGACTGAAATCGATCAAATATATCATCATTTTAGTGATAAAAAAATAGATATGAACTTCAATTTTTTTAATTCAAATCCTTTTTTAACAGTCATTAAAACAAATTTAAAATTTAACTCACTAGTCATGTTTACAATTATAATATTACAAAATTCCCCATAGCTTGAATATTATTTCTTTTTATATATTTAAAAAGATTTTATTCCAACATGCAACATGCCTCGTTAAGTAAACTCATATTTTCTATATTGTTTCAACTTGTAAGTACATATTATATATAAAACCCACATGATATTATATTATCAATTTTAAACATTGGTTGTCTTAATTGACTAACATGAGATAGTGAGGTTTTATTTGAAAATATAGATTAACTTGTATTTTAAAAAAAAGTTAATTTTTTTATTTAAAATTAATTTGTTTTAGTATTTTTAAATCGTTTTGATGCATTAATATCAAAAATAATTTTTTAAAAATAAAAAATATTACTTTAATATATTTCTAAATAAAAAATATTTTTAACTATAATCATAACCAACAATTCCAAAGAAACATTTAAGTGGTGGTTGATAAAAAAATATTTTAAAGATCATTTTTGAAAGATTTAATATTTAATTCATCAGCATTAGTATATTCATTATCCTCTAACTAAACATAACAACAGAGCAAAATTTAACAAAAACTTCAAAATTCTTAAAAGGATATTTTTATATTCCAAAACACACAAATATATATATATATATATTAAAAAGTAACTACAAGATTCATAAATCTAACCATAGCTCCCCTCATAAAGCACCATTCACTGGAACATTGCTATATCTTTCTGTTTTTTATGTTTTAAAAAATGGTTTTCATTTAGTTCTTTAGCATTGTATTTATTAGGATTTTAACTATTTAATTTGTTTCTTTTCATTTTCTATAGCACTATCTAGTATCGGCAAAACACCCCGCTATAGAGTTTATTCTTGATGCGAGATTGAAAGTTTGAAGATAAAGGAGAGAGAAAGCTATTTACTTGGCTTCGCAATTTATCAAACAGAAAATTGGTTATCATTTATCAAACAAGTTGGTGCAATATTTTCTCTAACATATCGAGGAATAAGAGATGTAACCAGTGTGTTAAGACAAGTAAAACTTGCTTAAACAATTTTTTTAACGTATCATATTCTAGGCCTCTGAAGAACAATTGACTCGGGTGCTGATAGTTTGGGGGTGGTGGAACCAGACAAAGGTCCCCAAATCTCACTCGACTCTTGGCCATTGCCCCCGCAGAATCTTTGCAAACGAACAACTACACTTGCTAGAACACTCGACTTTCCAGGAAAAATTCAAAAATAAAAAAGTAAGAATTTTGGATGCCTATGAAATTTCTCAAAGTCAAATATATCACATGCAGGTAATTCCAATCATATTTTAGCCAGTAGTGATTACATCGACAAACCAATAATTACAATCTGGAAAAAAAAGCTAAGCAATCTAAATGAGCAGCCGAAATTGGGAATTTAAAAACGAAAACAAAAAATGGTTAGCAATCGATCTTGTAGATTAGCAGCTCCATGATATCAAGGCTCATTTTCGTAATGATAGGCATAATGGGGTGGGGTGGGGGCATTAAAGATATCATTTTCGTAATGATACGCATAATGGGATGGAGAGGAAGGGTCGTAGACATGCTGAGGTGGAGAAGAAGGATGATAGACATAATGTGGCGGGGAAGAAGGATGACTGACTTGATGAGGTGGGGAAGAAGGATGATTGACTTGATGTGGAGGAGAAGGGGAGCTGAGTTCACTGATTCGATCACTAGCAGTTTGTGGTTTGTTTTTTTCTACCTTGACCTCGACCTCGACCGATTGTTCTTCTTCAAATGAACGGAAAATTGGGTGCAAATATGCATCAGCCAAATATGTTTTCAAGTTCACATCAGATTCTGCAGTACGGTCTGTTATATCTTTCGCCATGGCTTCCTGAAGTTGAACCAAGAGGAAAACAGTGGGATTAGAACTTGAAGACAAGCATACCTCGTGCCTCTATTCAAATTTAAAGTTGAAAAGGTGATTTCATAATGTAATGAGATTTTCGAAACTTGCAAAACACAAAACTTACCTCAAGAGGGTACTTCCTAAATGCAGGCTCAAAGCGAACCTTGCAATACTTGTGGAAGGATAATGTCAATATGGGCAAGATAACTAACAAAGGAGTGGAATTAGCTGCCTTTTTTGTGCTGAGCAAGCCCAAAAGTAAGAGTTGAGATATCAATAAGCTTGCAATTATACGGCTGTGAACATGTGGCCAAAATGCAGCAGCACTCTCGTATTGTTGATTGTAGACATTAATTATCTGCAACATTAAGTAGACATGCAAATCAACAAGTAAAACTAATGCGCACAAAACATACTGCAGTAACAATATTAAGATAATTGACCATGAAAAGAATTCTAGCATTACTTTTTTTTATTCATATAAAAAATCATGCATTTATTTATATAATCCATCTTCTTTAAATAGTAAGGCATTTGGAATTTGAGCTTTCCCTTCTGGCCTAAAGTGGGTCTCAAACCATAGTCCCAATCTCCCTTCCTTTGCGAAAACGAGTCCCTGGTTGATAGGTTATCTACCAAGTTAACTATGCGCAAGTTTCTTTGCAGAATACATTAAAAGAACAATAATTAATATAAAAAATTATCAGCAAATTTAACACATTTGTGGATATACTGAATGTTGCATTTGGATATGACAGTTCTGAAAAGGACATTTTTATGGGGGAAAGAACTCTCCATCCCATTGATAGAAAGTTAGATCTAGCTGCTTCTATAAGAAAAAGGCTATATTAGGAGTTTAGCAGCGACATTACCGAGCGCGTCAGTGTTTAATTTTGAAGGTAAACCTACAAAAGAAGTTGTGTGGGCACCACAGAAAGATCACACCACTAAAGATGTTAGATAACACACCAAGCAAGTGGCTTTCTAGAATATCATATTGACAAATTACAAACGCAACATGGTTATGGGTTCCAAATCTTGGCCAATCCAAAATCCCAAAGCAAATGTTTTCAGGTCAATTCAAAGATGTTGTTCAATCCATTTTAAAAGACACCAATAACATAATGCTAGTAAACATAGCACAAAGGTTGTAAAAAATCAAGCATCCTGAATATACTAACCTGATGACGGTAAACCAAGTACGCGAAAGCAAAGAATACTAGAACAAAAGGAAGCAGTATTGGCGTAACCACTGCATACACGATTCCCAAAAGAAAGTATAGCTGGAGGCTTGGGAGAGTCTCTGGGAAATCTACACTACCAGGGTCCATGGCCCTTTCTATGTCTCTTTCAGTCTTTACCAAAAACATATTCTTAAGATGAAATATGATCAATGGCTTCAATCTGAGAATCTCTCCAGCAATACCAGCCCATCCATCAACCATAATATATGTAATGAAAAAGGTAGCCTTCATTGGTATGGAAACCCCAATAGTCCTAGGAATCCTGCAATGAATTATTTTCTTCTTAAATCATTATTGGAACATATAGAGATAAAGATTGATGAAAAAATGAGTAAAACTTTCAAATATATGGTTGCTTTGCGCGAAATAATCAAGAATCAGACAATGGTATATTGTGATATATGCATCATATGACTGTTCTCTCTTATGTTGTCTAAGAGAACCAGTTGCAATCCAATTACATGGATATATGATGTTTCCTCTTTTGCATATATGATTGTTACTTACTACTTATCAATGTTTTAAGGTAGAAGGTTAAACCCACAACTCATTTACTATATATGTTTTTACTCCATCGCAGTCAACATTCCAAATAAAAATTTTAAACAATTAGATTTCAGTTGAATCATTATTGAAATTATGCATGTGCTTTTATCCCATCACAGTCAACGTTGGTAATTTTCAGAGAAGCATCGAAGGAAACTAAATCACAAAATCACTAGTTCATCCAAATTACCCACATCTATAATAAACTTTTCAAATGTAGAAATTAGGAAAGCTAAGATTATAGAGATATCGAATTTACTGGGTTGGTGATTGGTGAAGAAAAGCATCCAGCTGCTCAAAAGCCGTTCCAGCAATTATGCTTCCCAAGAATACGTTCACTAACATAAAGTAATAATACTTTGCTGCTGCTCTTCGCTCCAGAGTTGAATGTGCAATATAGCCCTCGATTTTCGACATTATCATCAAAACTGTTGGTAGAATGTACAAAAAGATTTTAAGTGCTAGACCAGGAAGGAAACCTTGTAGGAATGACTTGATGAATTTCCTGCACAAAATTAACCTTTTAGTAAGGAGGTCAAGGCACTTTTATTTGCATTTCAAATCTTAAAAGGCAATTAAATCGTTGTATGATTAAAATGTCACTAATCCAAGCCTAGAATGCCTCAATTTCAAAACACATTGATGATCATCTAATCCACTATAATACACTAGTGATGTTAAGACCAAAATCATCAAGTTAAATTGCCAACTGTATTTTCAAATACTAAGGAAGCATAGATAAAGAAATGTTCATGGACAATAAAATGGCAATAAGAACATCAGTCGCAAATGCTAATTACAAGGACACAGTGAAGACCAGCTATAAATTCTCTAAATATGTTAAAAGAGATTCAACGATGTTAAAAATATGAGACAGGAACATTTGTATAAATTTGATTCATCTGGCATGAAACTAGACAGCTCACAAAATGAAGAAACATTTACACTACTTACAATTCTATGACTGGCCTGAGGAAAGGAGCTACTTTCTCGAGACCCTCCAAGTTTGCAAGGGATTGCACAAAAGCTATGGGTATCATGTAGAAAAACACCAAGGCAAAAACTGACACAGATATTATAAGCTTTCGGACTGTCAATGACATGAACGGTATAGCCAGATTGCGCCAGTAAATATCACGAGGCTCTGGGGCCCAATTTGTCAACCATAAAGTCGGATTCTTGCTCTGTTGTGTTTGTGCACAAACAGCAGCCCCCCAACGCGAATTGAAAGAAACAAAAGAAACTGGCAATATAGATTTTGAGTCTTTGAGAATTGTTTGGCGTTGCAACGCCATCTGAAACATATGGGCAGAAAATAAACGCATTAAGCAACAAAATAGTCTTCAAATCAGTAACCTGAGCCTTAATCAGCAATTTTGAGAAGTAAAACATTGAATCCAAAACAAGTTAAAAAATATGGCATAGGACAACTAAGCTCAACGTAATGAAATGTTGATAGGCTGAACACGGAAAAGAACTCATGACTTACGTTTTTCTCCAAATGCTTCATTTGTTGTTTGTAGTATTCAATAGAATCAACTCTTTCACCCCAGAGTCCAAGAAAACCTTTCTGAAAAATAAACAAGTCAAACCATCAATGTGATGCTCTTTTAATAGAAAAAAAAGACTTCTGGTCATGTAAGCTTAATACTACAGGTGTATGATTTCCATGATTTACACCATTCCACGACATCTGACGACCACTGATTCAACCATTGGACTTGATGTTTATAACTCACGTGAATTAATTTTCAAATGAATTGGAATGTCCTAATTTGTAAAATTGTGCACACATATAAACTATAATTCATTTGACAAGCTACAAAGTTAAAAGGTTTACACAGAACTTACCTTTCGAGTGGGCCTCTTGTCTGGATGTCTTTCAAATTTAAGCTGGTTGTAATCGAGCCAATTTTGAAGCCTATCTCTTTTTCTCACAAGCTTTGCAAATTTGTTTGCATTATAGACGGCCTGAAAAGAAAATTCAAATTCTCTTCAGTAAATTATAAGGCTAAGAAAACATTAAGCACATCAATCATGCGTATACCATCCTTCCATAAAATCCATGCAAAGACTATTTTCATTTTAATCAAATTACTCATGAAAATAGCTAGAAAATTAATCAAGAAAACTCGCAATCATGCATGCATCATTCAAACATAAAATCCATAAGAAAACCATTTTCACATAACAAAATTAAAATTACAGAAAAAAGAAAAGATAAATTAGTCAAGATAAATCGCAATAAAACTATAATACCTGCTGACAAAGATAAGTATTTGGATGATTTGTTTGAAAAAATTGCTCCACCGTGTCTAATACTGACCGACTAGAAACTTGTGGAACATTCCTGACCACTACCTGCAAAAAATAACAAGTTTATGAGAAGAAAACCAGCTTTATCCTTTGATTGACTCATGAGATGCATCTCCTTCTTTTCTTTCTTGATCATGTCTCTTCAAATGTCAAACACACCAAAAAAACAAGAAGCAAGCCTTCTAAAAAACAAAACTAAGCATATAGTTAGATCATCATATAAACTAAATGAATTTCCAATACAAGAAATTTGAGGACTGAAATGAACAATGTGGTTTTCTACTTTTGATTGATATCATGCAGAAAATTCCCTTGTATACAGTGAAGAATATTTGAGTCCAACTCACAGTGAACTGTTCAGCATGTCTTCTTTTCGAAGCCAAGAAGCGCAATCTCATCAATGCTACATGATCGTATTCTTTGTAGAGCATGAAGCAAATCCATATAGTGAATGCATATTCCAATGCTATGTGGATAAAAAACCTGAAATTGATTAAAAAATATATTCCTCAGAATATACTAAATATATATCTTCAAAGTTGTAATAAAGCAATAGAACATAAAGAAGCCATTCTCTATGCGGCCTTTTTTTCCTAGGTTCTCAGGTTGGACTATCAAGACACAATGTAGCCAAAAAGTGAGAGAAATACACAATTTCACCATTAATATTTCTAATATTAGAGGTTTACAACTTCGAATGAAGATATATATATATATATATATATATATATGAAATAACGAGACGAAAAATGGTATTGTGGTAATTTTTGTACTTGAGATTTGAAAAAAAAATATTTTATAAAAAATATTTTTAGTTGAAGTTGGTATGGTATTTATATATATTTGGTTGAAACTATGGTTAAAATTGAAGTTGAATAAAAAATAATTTAATGTGTTTGATTAATAATGTTTTTTAAATTAAGGTTATAAAATAAGTAATATATATTAATATTGATGGTTTTAAATTTAAATATTGTAGAATTAATTACTACTATTACATCATGAAATAAATAATATTTTATATAAAATATGTTTAATCATTTCATTAAACCATCTACAATTCTATTACATACAAAATTCATCCAATAAAAACTATAATTTTTATAATTTTTTAAGCATATAATAAAATTAGATAAAATATTATCATGTATAAAATTGATATTACAGTGTGAGTGAATTTAATTCACCCTATATTAATTTTTCGAGAAAAAAAATGTTGTTTACATCACAATATCATAATAAAAATGAATTTAATTCACTCTAAATTAGTTTTTTCTTAAAAAAGCTATTAAAAAATAAACATAATAAGAAAAAAAACAATGCAAGTAAATTAAATTTTATTTGCACTATTTATTAAGTGAATAGTAAAATTCACTCATAATACTGCTAATAAATTATATTGTTCGCTTGAACAATAAACAAAATGTAATTCATTCACACTGTTCATATTATGAATTCATCACAATACTTTTCAGAAAAAAGTGGTTTGGAGCTGTTTCAACAGAACTCGTGTTTCAAGCTCATCAAAATTAAATTATATTTTTTATATATAATTAAATATTTATTTTATTATAGTTGCTTCAAAACAAACAGACCCAACCGATCAAAATTAAATTATATTTTTTATATAATTAAATATTTACTTGCTTCAAACAAGTAAACAAACGGACGCAACCCATTATGGAGTGCCATTCAACTACCAATTTACAAATAAATCATGCCTACGTAATTCTGAAACTTCAACTGGAATATGCTAAGTTATGCCTCTAAAAATCATACATAATCGTGGATTTTCGCTTTTCTTCGTTCAGTTTGATGGGTAACACCAGCCGAGTGTCAATTTCATCCATTTGTTAGGAAATCAGATCCATTGACAGAAAGGTAATTCAAGCAGAAAAGAGTAGAGAAAGAATCATCAAAGTAATGATAAAGAAGTTAAAATACATATGCAAATGCAAAAACTTGCCTTATGGATTGAGGACGAACATTTGATATCGAAAGCTTGTCAATGTCACTCATAACCAATTCTTTCCTTAAGAAGAATAGTGTTCCGCTAGATACATTGACTGGTATGAGAATTAAGAGCGCAAGGATTGTAATTGGCACAAAAATCTTTAAACTGCCAGATGAATTGGAAAACATCAGTTGTTAAACATCTGTCAAAACTGATAATCAAGTCCTCAAAGTCTTAACTGGTGCTAAAAGGAAAAGACAGCAAAATGGGATTTTCTTCTGAACCCATTTTTTTTATAAAAAAAAAAACGCAATTGAAGAGCATCAGTCAGTGTCAATGGTACACTAAATGAACTTGCAAAGAAAGACAAGCATCTTCTCTCAATGTTCTTCAATAAACAACTCAAGATGGACATATGCAAAGATACCCACATAAAGCTCCAAGAAGCCAAAGTTCAAAAATTGCCTCCAATTCACTTGAGCAACTTTCACTGTCACTCATAACCTTTCAAGATTTTCAATTTCCACTGCCTATTGGTTTCATAGCTAAACAAATCGAGAGCATTTTATCAGACTGAGACAATGGAGAGTTCTTAATGGAAAAAAGAAGAGTACCCGAGAGTGTAAATCCTCAAAAAAACAGCAGAGTCAAGACCAGCATGATTGATAATCTCTGCTTCTGTCATCTTCATGGCTTGAGGCATCCAATTCAAGAAAGTGAAGTAAGTCTTGACATTGAGGTTGACAAATTTGCCCACAAAGTTACCAGCCCTTCTTGGGCCGCTCCTTCCTCCACTAATGTACCACTTCGGAAAGTAAACTCTGTCATTGATGGGTTGGATTCTGAGGAGAGCAAAAGCTAGCAAGAAAGCAAAAGCACCAAGAATGTTAATGAGAGCTGAGACTCCTATGTCCTGAAGAGTTGCCATGGTAGACAATAGAATGAGAGAGAGAGAGAGAGAGTTGAGAGAAACAGAGGGAGAGAGTTGGTGAAGGAATTAAGAAGGAAAGAGAGAGGAACAGGAGAAACAAAAGGAAAAGAATATGGCTTTACTGTTGTCGTTAGTTTTCTGATAATTATAATATGTTAGGAAAGTTGAGTGAGTGCGCGTTTTTATCCCTGGAAAGGAAAGTGGGAGGTGGTGGAAACCTTTCCATGGTGCGTTTTGTTTGGAAGAGAAAGTGGAGATGCCAGGGATCCCTCTGCAACACATGTGTTGCTGGGTTGAGGATTTCAAGGCTGTTATTTTGCACTTTCCATATCTCTCTTTTTTTTAAAAAAAATTTCTTGAGGAATCTGGGTTTAGTTAAGCTTGTTGCTTCTTCTCTTTTGTTTTGACTCGAGAGTGCATGTGCATGTGAGGCATTGATGGAGGAGTTACGGCGGGGATGGGGGAAAGGGACAGGGAGATAGAGGAGTTGAGAGCAGGTGGGTCTCTTTTCTGTTGTGCATGTGTCGCTTTTTGCTAGTTTTTTGTTTCCTTGTGAAAAAAAAGTCTCTTTACTGTCTTCAATGGAGTAATTCCATCTTTTTTATTGGCGGTGGAAAGCTAGGCGTAATCATGACAAGAATCCCTAAACCAGGGGCCAAAGATGTGCTTTTATTTTATTATTCAAATCAGTGGCCAAAAATGGGCTCGCCAATATGTTTATTGTGTTTCCTTCTCCAGTATTGACCTTTTTAATAAGAAAATATGATTTTATATTATTGTTATTAAGGTAAGTATTTTATTAGATTATACACTACTCAACCAATTTTATGAGTCTTTAAATTAATTATTTTATATATCTTTAATAATTTTGAAAGCACAAATGTAATCTCTTTTCCGTTCATAGAATTGGTTTTTTATTTATTCAAGGCAATGGAGCGTTTTTCTTTGACAGAGATCAGGGATCCGTGTCTCAATTATGCTTCTGCGTGCGAACTTGTGTCGGATAATGGAGATGCCTTCGGATTTTGCTTTTTGGTTTTTTGGGTTACACGACGGGGCCGAGCAAGGTGCCTCCAATTATAATAGATGAGCTGTTTATGGACAGAACACAAGTAGTCAAATGTTGCCCGTGATTTTGAATTTAAAATCTTAATACGACCCCCCGTTAATTATCAAGAGTTATTCGGAGAAAAAAATTAAATTATTTTTTCTTTTAATTCATTAAATTGTCGTGCAATTATGACAACTCATACGTCACTCAGGAAATTCACACCATGATATGATATAAGAGGATCTTATCCAGCTAAGATCGTAATGATTAAACTCTTTAAAGTTTTTATTCCCCGCGAGGTACCAAACATTCATGTACTTTGGGAATAAAGATTATTCCCTAAATAATCCATTAACTTTTTTATTTTAATAATACGAAGATGATTGATAGCATGTATTTAATATTTGTAAATTAAGATGATCGGTAATTGTTACATATAATTATTTTTTTTTTGAATTTAAGGATTAAATGTTTAGATAAATATTTAAAAAAAATGTATTCACATTTAAAAAAAACTCTAAAAATATATATAATAATGAGAATTAAGAAATCATTAAGTCAGTGTTTAAAATATTCATGAAATATTTATAATTCATGAGTTTTTTCTAGTAAATAAAAGTGGTTGAATAGTCATTTTACAGATGTGATATTTTACATTATATACTACTAAAAAATAATACATATTAAATTAATATAAAATATTAAAAATTTAAGCAATGGTCTAAAAAACACTGATAAATCCTAAAAAATGCAAAAAAATTTATGCGCCATCCTTGTAAAATCTCAAAATAATGCTAAGTTCAAGAGAGTTTAACTTGGTGCATATGCCGAGAAACAAAAAATAATTGAATCCAAGTGTCCTGCTTGGATCTAATAGATGTTGGATACATGCCAAATACCCAAAAACTACATTATGCTTGGAACCAATAATGGATGCTCCCTATGTGGTCTCAGGTTTGAGTCCTTGGTTGCTCATATGATGGCCACTGGAGGCTTACATGGTCGTTAACTTCAGGGCCCGTGGAATTAATCGTAGTGCGCGAAAGCTGGCCCGAACACCCGCGTTAATCAAAAAAAAAATAATGGATGCTTGCTCACGCAGCACCCAAATTATAAATTATTTGGGTCCGTGGGAAGCCAATTAAATGAATTCAAATATAATACCCTGATCAAATAATAGATGTTGGCATGCTCAACACCCGAAAATTAATTAGATCATTAATTCAGCTAATAGTTTAGGATCATTTCATTTGATGGAGATTTTAATTCAGTTGAATTTCAGTTCATCGATCATCTTCCAGAGGCTTTTTACCTTTTCTTCTTTTTAATTTGTTTTTTTTTTTATGTACAAGTGTATTCCAATCTCTTAGTATGTTTGGTTTTTGAGATACCTTCACTTTTCTGAGTTCTCGGAATGAAAATATTAGAGCCCGAACTTAAAACGTTCCTTCCATTGTGATAACATCTTTTACAAGTTTCCTCCCACCACCATTATCATGAATTGATTTCAAAGTATAAACAACAAATTCAATAACAAAAAATAAATAAAAAAACTTTGCATGTAACTTGTTATAAAAGAGTGCTATGATGACTTCATTTAAGAAATATATATGACAGGGTTTCTTTTTTTTAGCTTCAAGTTTGAGTTATGAGATTATTAATATTAATGGTTGTTAGAAGTTTATTTAATTTTTAATTTTAAAATTTATAATAAGTAATTGAGATATGTGCAAATTAATATGAATAAAAAAAATTCATGACTGCTTTTTTTTCTAATTGCTTTTGACGTGAAGTCATCATCATAAACTGTTTAAATTAATATTGATAATTTTACTAATTTTATCAACTAATTAAAGATCCATCGATGAGTAATGATTCCTGTCCTCGTCGCGGCATTGTGCTGTAAAGACCGCCTCCATTTTTTAAATTCTCTCGATCTTCTTGTTCTTATTCTTTCAAGCATCCACTCATCGAAACTCCTTCAGTTGTACTGGAAATAATTCTTCAATCATGAGAATTCTCAGAGTTTGTGCTGCAGGCTTCGTCGTTGATTGATTTCATGGAATCACTGTCCCTTGCAGGAACCGAGGGGTTGGGATTATTGCAGTCTCTGGAAGGCAAAGTGGTCTGACAAGACAAACAGGTGGAGAGCAGATGGAGTCACCTTCCTACCGCAGGTTAATGCATGAAGCGTGGACGGCTGATGATTAATCTTACAAAAACGGTGCAGATGGAGCGAGATGGACGGTTGATGTTTTTGGAATCATGCATGGCGAGCACGTGGAAGCAAAGGAAAACAACAGCGAATGGACTAGGGAATAACCGGTCTTCAACAGATCCAGGCCCCCTAATCTGATTCAAAATTCAAATTAGTCTTCTAAATTCCAAAAAAAAAAAATAACAATTTCTATTATAAATATTGGTAGGAGACTGGAGGCAATGAATTGTAATCTCTTGAATTCTATTTCAATAAAATAACCTCAATCTTTTCATGATTCTTTCACTAACAACAAAAAAAAATTAATTCTTGCAATTTAATATAATTAAAAGAGATTTTTTATAATTTGATATCAAGACCGATGATCGTGGCAATTCCAATGATCGTGGCAGATGGAACACTCATGTATGTCACGATTAATTGAAATCTCTCAAATTTTTGATTTTTTTTTTATAAATTGATATTTTTTTTAATTTTATTATTTAATATTAAATTGGTTAAAAATTGAAATTTTTTATTAAGTCAAGGTCTAGGATTCACTGAGTTGCTAGTCTAGAATATTAATTCAATTTTAGAACATTCGTCTAGGTTAGTTTTTTTATTTTTTTTAATTTTAAGTTTTTTTTAATTTTATTCTTCAATATTTATTTAATTAGATACTCGGCTTTGTTATTCCTTTTATTTTCTTTCTATATAGGGTTTTTCATTAGTTTTGAAAATGATTTGGGTTTTTTCATATCTTTTTATTTATTATTCTTTTTTAAAATTAGCTTTATTTAAAGAGATTTTGTTTTTGAATTAATTTAAACTAATTAATTAGATAAAAACATGAGAAACTTACTTAAGAATATTTTGTTTAGTTTGCATCATAGGTCATTTCTTTGACGGCAAAAATAGTCTCTTTTAATATTGTTAGGTGTCCTTTCATAATAGTGTTATAATTGTTTTAGTGATTTTTCTCTGCTAGTGGGGTGGTGTTCATGACATAGCGACGATGAATCTCTACCAGACATTTCATTTTTTATAGTTAATTATTATCATTTTATCTAATATCAATGTCTTTTTTATCATATTATGAAATTAATTGAGTATATCGAACTTAGTTAAGTCAACAACCTGGATTTCGGATTTTTCTTGCTTATCTAAAAACAATGGCTTGGCCTGAAGATATTTTCATATAAAAAAAAATTGCCCCCGCTCCTAGCGCAACGCAAGCTATTTATCTAGTTACAACTAAATGAACTAGAATTTTTTTTGTACAATGTACTGTAAAAATATTGTGGACTAGAATAGGTTTTTTCTACTTTTTTATTGATTTTCTTTGTTAATTTCATTGTTTTATTTTGTATTAGATAGGGGTTAAACTTGATACTTTATTTTGTATTTACTTTCTATTAAGTTGTCAATGTTAAGAGAACCTTTTAATATTTGTTTGATGCTGGATTTTGCAAAAACCAATTCAATTTTATTTTATTATATAAAATTAAAAATAAAATGATTAAAAATGAAAGTGTGTGAGAAATGAAGGCTTTATTTTGGCACAAAATTGTTCATTCAATGCTTCTTCTTCTTCTTCTGGAGATTTAGCCTTGGTTTTTGTTTTAATTTTTAATTTTGATCACTTAATTTTTACAATTATACATTTTGATCTAAAAGTTTGTTTTATTTATGTTTAGGTCCTTGAGTTTGATAGAGGATATTGTCCAGATTATAGGAGAATAGAAGAAAAGTCATCCATTCTCTACATTTTCAAGACGAAATAACTTGTTCCTAGTGTTAATAATTTTCACTCAACAAAAAAATGTTCAATTGAAATGTATTTTACCCTTCATCTTATTAGATAAAGTGTATAAGGGATTTTACCCTTTAAAAAAATATTTTTTGGCTTGATTTTGTGTTTTGGATTAAATTAAGGGTGTTTGGATTGATAGGTTGGTTAATTAAGGTTTTACTATAAGTGTTTTTAAGGTAAAAAAAACTAAAAAAAAAACAAAAGGGTTGTCCTCCCTATTTTTCTCTAAATAAAAGGCCTACTTCAAGGCTCTTTCTTTATATATTAAGCCCACAAGCTCACTTGCCTAGTTTTTTTTTTTCCTTCAACATTCTAAATTTCATCACATTAAAATAGATTAGTAAAAAATAATTTTAGAATTTTTTTATTAAATACCATTGATTTTTTAAAAAAAATATCTGGAGATGTTCATAGCCTTTTTATTATTATTATTTTTATTGTATTGGCAAGTGCATTATTTTGTTTAACCTCTGACGATGTTATCTACGTTTCCATTTGGGTTTATTCTACAGAACATGTCAAACGGTCATTTCCATGAAGGCGATGCAAAACTGACTCAAAATGCTAAAAAGCTTAGAACGAGGGGCATTCCGAGAATCGAACTCGGGACCTCTCGCACCCAAAGCGAGAATCATACCACTAGACCAAATGCCCGTCTCGTAAATCAATTCAACTTTATAATAGATATATATATATTTTGTATTTATATGATTGCCTCCACCGTATTGTATCATTTTTTTTTATGGGACTGTAGTTTGAGGTGATTTTCAACTCCAAGTATTTAGCTTTAGAACCAGGTTACATCATACTAATCCGGTTTACAAGAATACATCACATAAAAAATAATATTTTCGGTTTTATGTCTTTTCTCTTACTTGCTATTAGATAATTACTTGCCCTACACTAAAATTTTTGTTGGATGTTAAAAAAAATTCTAAAATATTATTAATATATTTTTTTTTTATTAAAAACTAGATAAATTATGTGGAGGTTGGCTCGATGTGGAATGGTTGATTTTATAGGTCTAAAGACAATCTCAGCAACCAATAATTATATAGTTTGACTAAAAAATAAAATCAAAATAATATATTTTTTGAATAATAAGATGACAACATATTGCATCTACTTGAATCAACTAAAATTTATTTTGATAAGCTGAACTTAACTTGTTAAATTTTCAGCCCAAATTATGAGACCCTAATAAGTATATAGAAAACACATAAAAAGAAATAATTAAGTCTAATTCTTAATCAATCTAATATTGAATAATAAAATTTAACTACAAAAATGAGTCTAGTCAACTTTGATTAAATTATTAAACCTTAATCATGGAATCGAGATAACTGTATAGAAAAAAAATTAAAACAAATCATGAAATTTAATTCTTAATTAATTTAATATTGAAGAATAAAATTAAAAAAAAACAAAAGAAAACCACATGAGATAACCCGAGTTAACCAACCAAACTCATGACCTGAGTCATGATAATGAGATAGCTTTATAGAAAGCAAACAAAAAAAATTATGAAACTTAATTTTTAATCAACCTATTACTAAAGGATAAAATTAAAAAAAAAAAGCAATTACAAATAAGAAAAAAAAATCAGGCAACCAAGCTAATCCATACCTAGATTATGAAACCATAATAATCTAAAAAATAAAATAAGAAAGATTATGAAACACAACTTTCAATCAACCAAATATTGAAAGATTAAATTGAAAAAAATCAATTAAAAAAATAAAAAAATATCTTCAGTCAATTCATATTAACTTATCAAACCCTAATTATATGACCAAGATAAATTCAGAGAAATAAAATATATATATATATATAATCAAATTTTTAGTTAATTTAATATTGAAAAATAAAAAATTAATAAAAAAATAATTAAACATGCTCAACTTGTAAAACTTGTAATTCAGTAATAAGATTATAATAATCATAGAAAAAATAAATAAAAATATATTATAGTCAAGTTTTAAATTAAATATTAAAAAATAAATTATATTAATTAATTAAAAATAAATAAAATAATTTAACTCAATTTAAGTTAATACGATAAAACTCAAACCTATGTTACAAAGCTAAAATAACTTCACGAAAAAGACATAGAAGAAATTAATGAAATCCAAGGTAGAAATATAAAGGCCTCGCACTGAGGAGAGACCAATGCGTTAAATTATATCGCGCAGCTCAATTACGTCACTTAATCATGCTAAAATTATTAATATCCCATCTTGAGAATAGAAGAAGATTAATTCTCTAAGCCACTCTTGTTAAGTTTGACTTCCAAGGAGGCTTCAAGTAACAAGACAACGCTATGTCGCCGTCACTAAGGCATCGGTTGCATTGTGCAATGTTAATATTTTGGATTGTAGTCCTAAAATCGTTGGTTTTTCTGATGCATGAAACAAGAGATCCACAAGCATGATGGAATGATGCCAATATCCTCTCTATGTTAATATATAAATGAACAGAAACGAGGCTTGTAAAATTCTCGAGAATTTCGTGCCAGCTATCTGCCTACGAATCTATGTCCACACACAAGCACTTACAAGCGGTATTATAACACTCTTGACCCTTTTTCTCCAATGCTAGCTTGTCACTTCCTCTTAGCATTTTATCCATCACTCTTGGCGTAAAAGAGCAGCATGGCAGAAAGCGGTTGTGTTGAGATTGTTGAGAGTAACCAGAAGATGGCCGCACCTTGTGCAAGCAATTCGGCGAAGACAACCAGGGAGGTGTCTGGTGCTAGTACTAGTGAAGATGTGAAAGATACGGCTACACCTGATGTGCACAACACATCGATGAAAATTGAGAGGGCTAGAGAGGTCTACGGGGCTTATACAGGAACCGTGGGAAAGCCTACTACAGGGGAAACTTGGCTTTGGTATTTGTATGAACTGTGCTCCTATTTCATTCATACTACACTTGTTCCAGTCCTTTTCCCACTTATCATCAGCCAGATCTTCCATTCACCAGCAGAACCTGCTGGAGACTTGGTAATGAACAGGAAGGGCTTGTTATGTGGGGCAGACCAGATGAGACTGTAAGCTAGCTATTAGCTATTGTCTTATGGTGTACAACCAAAGAAATAACAAATGAATGGCTCGTGAAATATTATGATTGAGTCTTTTTCTGAGGTAATAAACTGGTCCTTAATTAAATTGCAGGTACGACGCCATAACAAATAAATCCATTAACATCAGCAACGCTAAATTCTCTCCATTAGAGTGGACTTCCCTCTCCTGGGGTATAGGCTTGATTTTGGCTGCTCCAATACTTGGCTCCATTTCCAAGTACCTCGACCATGGCCAGAAACCACAAATAATTCCCGCAGCAGCAATAGCAGTTGGAGCTTTCTTTTGTCTGCCTACAGGATTCTTCAATGTCCATTGGATTTTCCCTCCGTATATTGCAGCCATTATAGCGGGTAGCACCGTTGCTATGGCCTCCCACACCCGCCAACTTGGTCACATGATCAGAGGCTTCACTGGACCCATCAATCAAAGAAAGCAATTCCAGTTGCGAAGAGGTGTTTCTAGTTGGCTTTCCCTTTATGCCACAGCTGCTGGTTGCTTAGGGGCCGCCCTCATGTCAGCCTTCTCTTACCAAATGCTTAGACGTCAAGAAAGGAGATTTGTTGCTCTTTGGGTTGTTTCAATTTTCAGTGGCCTTAAATGGCTTGTTGGTATATCACATATCATTACCATCAAACCAAATAGTTCAAGTACTCCTAACTCTTCTATATCATCAATTGCCCATCTGCTTTCCATTTTCAATTACCCCCATGCTCTTGGAACCGTAATCGTGTCCTTTCTGTCCTCCTTTACAACAATGTGCATCTTCACTAGCACAGTTCTCTATCTTTTAGGAGATCTATGCATTAAACCTGTTTTTATACTTTTCTTTTGGCTACTTTACTTCCTTTTCCCATTGATTTCTCTGCCACTGATGCAACCAATACAGCTTGTTATTAAGGTCAATGCGATGAAAATGCACTTGTTTGGTTTTCTCTTGTCTCTACTTACATCAGGGCTAATGGGGTTCAGCCATAAGAACAACACTTGGCAGAGACAGAATGTACTGGGGCTTGCTGCATTGCAAGGTACATCGGCTGGACTCTTGCATGCTTTTGGGAAGGTTTTAATAATTGATTGCTCTCCACAAGGAAAAGAAGGAGTATTCTCTTCATGGCTTTCTTGGGGAAGAGCTCTTGGCTCTTGTATAGGCTTTGCAGTTGCATCAACAATCCCTGGGAACGTTAGAACTTCTTTTGGAGTTGCATTTTGTACTGCCATCTCTGGAGCTATCCTATTGATTTACGGAAACATCAGTGA
Source organism: Populus ilicifolia (assembly GCA_015708895.1). Taxonomy (NCBI): domain Eukaryota; kingdom Viridiplantae; phylum Streptophyta; class Magnoliopsida; order Malpighiales; family Salicaceae; genus Populus; species Populus ilicifolia. The sequence continues at coordinate 221,967 of SRLM01001973.1, read as the reverse complement.
TTTTGGAGGAGCCGTGGCTGCTAAGCTTGTGAGTGAGGAGTATGATCAAGAGGGCTCACCTGTTGCTGGCTTGGATACGGCAGGCAATGTTGTAACAAAAGATGTTGAGGAGGGAACACCTTCGTAAGTGCTCAAAAAACCTCCGTTTTGGCGGATGACTGCCATAGTTATTCATTGATATGCGGACAAATAAATTATCTTTATGTTTCTTTTCTTTTTTAACACCAAATAACAGTGGCGGTGGCAACATACACTCCATCCCTAACTGTTTGAGATGGTCGTGTTGTTGCCTATATGAAATTTTTATTTATAGTGTTATTAGACAAGCTATTCTGCTTTAATTTGTGTATTTGATAAAGATTTTTTTTAATGAATTTTAATTAATGGATTCCTTATTCTCATGGATCATTTTGCAGAGCAGAGCGGGTAAATCTAAATCTTTTAAGATGTCAATTGAATGGTAGTGGCGTGTAGCCAAAGAGAAACCTAGATGATTATACAATTCATGTTTTTTTTTTAAAAAAAATATTTTTAGAAAAAATTAAATTTTTAAATTTTTTTTATATGTTGATATTATTTTAATGTGTTGATATCAAAAATAATTTTTTAAAAATAAAAATAAATAATATATTTTTTAATAAAAATATTTTAAAAAATAATTAGTATCACACTGGTTAAAATATATTAATTTTCATCTATAATATTAGATACTTCATTCTCAAATTCTTGGAAATTTCTTGGTATTTGCTTTTCCTATTAATAACATTTTGGGTGAATTGGTTGAAGTATTGTTTTAAAATATGACCTGATTTGGATTCATCCATATAATTTAAGATATTATTATACTCATTTTTATTTTAAAAAAATAGAGAAATTGATTTGAATTTCCAAGAACAGAAGTGTCTTTTACCTTTCAGAAGATTTAAAACCTTGGAATTTTATATATCCAAGTTAAAAAATATTACAAAACCAAGTGGCGTGGTATGGTATTATAATTATAAATATAAATTAAGTATGAAGTAAAAGTTGGGTTGAAAATATTGTTTTCCATATTTTTTAGCATGGGATTACAATAATAATTAATAATTTTTATTATTATTATTTTGATCACTTTTTTTTTGTTATTTTTCTAATTTAGTTCTTTTATGAGGTGTATACGAGAATTTAGAGTTGATAATTTACTTTAATTTTCTTTTTATATGGTTATCAGAGTATAAAAAAAATCTCAACATTGAGTTGATATCAAAAAAATATCTTAGTATCAAACTATAGTTTATTTTCTAAAAACTTTAGTTAAATAAAAAATAATTTTAAAAAATTATGTTATTAAACTTTGTAAAGTCAATACCTTAGTTTTCAAGTTTTACGAGATAATTCTAGTTGTTCTGGTTTGCAAGTTTAGCAAGCTACTTTTTATTTCTAATTGAACTCAATTATACAATTATTTATTTATTTTTTACAATATACTTAAAAAATAGATTTGGAAAAAAATTATGTTATTAAATTTTTGAAAATTCTTGGGCATGCTAACAAATATGACAAGCTTAATTTTTTTTTTTTAATATTTTTTTCAATTTTATTCTTTCATATTGAAATAATTGAGAATTAAATTTTATAATTTGTTTTATTTTATTTTATTTTTTATATGGTTATTATAATCTTAAGAAAATCTCAATATTGATTTGATACTCAATTTTATAATAGTTTATTTTTGTTATCATATAGTTAAATAAATAATAGTTTAAATAAAAAACAAGTTATTAATTTCAATGGAATTTATTATTTAGCTTGTAGCTTTAACATGTTAATCGAGTTATCCAATTCATAGATTTAGTAAGTTTATCTATCAAACTTTATATGTTTTTTTGTTAATTTATGTTCCTTTAATTTTTCTGATTGTTTTTTAATTTGACTCTTTTTTAATATTTGGTTGGTTGAAAAATAAAATTATGGTTTATATTTTTTTTTATTTTTTATAGAGTTATCATAATCTTAAATAAATATTTTTTAAGGTTTAGTGCTCGATTTTAAAAGCATCTAATATTCTTATAAAATTTAATAAAAATAATAAAATTATTAAACTCATTAAAGCCCATAATAGAGGTTGCAAGGTAACAAACGTCAATCTAATCTAGTATTATCTCGATATAAAAAATAATTATCATCTTAAAATTTTTTAAAAAAATTATATTATATTTTTATTGATTATTAAAATTATTTTTAAACTTATTAAATTAAATAATTCATTTTGTATTAGCTCTAGTACCTTTTAATTCAAAACTCAAGATAAAAAAAAGATTCAAATTACCAAGTTTTAAAATCAAATCATTGATTGAAATTAATAGTGCCATCAAAAAAAAACTTTTTAAAATAGCCCACCTGCAAAAGCATGGGTTAATATATTAGTATAACTAAAAAACGCAGGGGTACTGTACATATGTAAAGTAAACAAGCTAAATATATTTTTTAAAGTTATTTGGTCGATAACTTTTTGTCATGATTCAATGGTTAACACGTGGAGAAGCAATGTTGACTTCGCATTTTCAATTCCCAATGAAAGTAAAATTATTTTAGTCTCATCTCATGGATGTCAAATGACCTGTTGTCTCTGTTTTTTTTTTTTTTCAATAAAAAAATAATAATAAATTATTTGCCCCTTATAAAAAAAATAAAAAAATAGCACAGATACGTGGGTTTTCTTGGACCCATACACCCCCGCAATTTCAAAGAGCATGACTTTTTTTATTCATCATTTGATTTTTTTATTGTTTTTTAATTTTATTTTTTGATTTTGATTTCTTATTAAATTTTATCATTCAAATTTATTATGAATTACTTTTTTTTAATTTTTTTATCACATGTTAAAATAAAAAGATTAACTAAACCTAATGAAATTTATAGTCCAAATTTTAGATTTGATGGGTTAATTAGAATGAGTTTGATTTGTTTAAAACAAAAACAATTCTTAAAATCTATCAATAAACAAAGTTATGTCAAAGAAAATTGTATTCAATTTAATTTAAAAATTGGGATAAATATAGAGTTGGATTAAGATTTTTTAAGTTTAAATTGTTATATCAAATATACTAACAGCTCTAAAAAAAAAATTAAAATTCTAGATATTGTTTTTTCCCATTCCAAAAACTAAGTTTATACAAACCACGGCAAGAGCACTTGCCATTAACCAAAGAGATTAACCCCATGATCAAAGAATTTTGCTTCTTTTCTTGATTGTCGATATTTGGATTAGCATTATTCCTAATACCACTTCAAAAAAATAAACACTATTTGATCTCAAATATTACACAAAGTGGCTTAAAAATATTATTGCTTGTCAATCTATCATTTTCTATCTAGTTATTGATTTTATCATATAAAGTTATTGTAAGAAATTCGTATTTTGGAGGTGAGATTTTCTGTATAATTCTTCTATATGGATAGATTTATTCTTATGCTGTTGAGAATTTATAATAGCACTTTAAAAACACTTGTTGTTTTCCGATCACGGCCAAGATCCAAAAAAATTGCAGTCACTTAGTTTAAAAGATGGTGATTTTGTTACGAGATTTTGTATGTGCTATCCCAAATGATAGGCACTGGACGTGTCCCACGCCATACATACAGTTCTAATCAGATTTAATAAATTATTTTTATTTTAATTAGATAATAAAAAAACAATCATAATAAACATTTAGATAAAAAATTTAGAAGGTTGTAACTTGAAATAAAACTTACATATTTAACTTGGGTTAAAAAAAATCTATGTAACATGAGGAAAAAGGCTTTTAAAGTCTAATTGAATCTTAAAAAAAGTGTATTGTTGTTAAATTTGCATGTTTAAAAAAATAATTTGATATTATTTATTTTTATTTTATTAAAATTAATAGTATTATAATAATTCCAATTATAAAATCATGGTTGACTTAATAGGCTAACTTGGGTTTGGATTGGTTTATTTTTAAGAAAAAAATAAAGAAAAAATTGACTTAACCTAATGCTGTTAAAAATTTAGGTCAACCCGAGACAAAATACGAGTCAATAACCCATCAATTTCTTTGTGAAAAAAATATGGGTTAGCTAAGTTGTTTCTATTGACTCATAACCCGAATATTGTCTTGAGTTAAATTCTAAATTAAGTTTTAAAATCATGATAATAACAACTTTTATTCGTGTGTTGACTCTCATGATATGTAATTTAGGCCTTGCCCTGGTTAACTCTCAAGTTAAATTTTAAAATTATGATAATAATAATTTTTATCTTTACATTGATCTAAGTTAACCCTTTTAATTTATGATTTATGTTGACCCCGAATTAAGTTTTAAAATTATAATAATAATAACTTTTATTTTATGTTACCCTTCTTAACATGTAACCTTGGTTTTATCTTAACTTGACTCTTAAATCGATTTTTAAACTATAATAACAACTATATTTTATTCTCATGTTAATTAGGGTCGATGATTAACTCCACTCTTAACCTTGAATCAAGTAAGATTTTAAAATTATAATAATAATTTTTTTTATACTAACCCTAGCTAGTCTAACCCATGATCCCAGTCAGATAGACTTCTAAGTTGAGTTTTAAAACTATAATAATAATCATTTTTATTCTTACATGTTTTAAGTAAATAGTTTTAGAATTAATAATTTTTTTATAAGAATATTTTAAAAATAAAAAATAATTATTGTTTTCAGATACATGTATCATATATATTTTTTATTTTGAAAGTATAAAATTTAATTTAAAATTATCTTATAAATTTATTTTTATGTTTATATTTTTTCAATCAAACACTCTCATTTTCATCATAAGAACATTACTTGAGTGTGATCTTCTTTTCACCTGTGTGAGCTATATAACAATACGAGGTTTTTACCAAAATAAATAAATAAAAATCATCATTTGAGTTAATAAATGAAAGATTTAGACAATCGATTTGTTTTCCCAAACTTTTCTCCAATTCAGACACGACTGATGTGAATGATAACAAATCACTGTTAACATCATCGCATGCTTCAGGATGCTGATTGTAAATGGAATGGACAGTCGAGGTACTTTAATAATCAAAATAGGAGTAAAAAGACTCAATTAATCAAACTTGTATAGTAGAGGGACTGTGGGTGCAATTAACCCATTTTAAGATTGATGATTTATGAAGTCACCCTCACCACATTGTCCAAGACAAGGACGGTCCTAACTCGATACGGGCAAACAAGTCCTCAACAGTAAGGCTTCTAAGCAACCCATCTACCAAACATCCATACCAAAGGCAAAATCCCATGAAAGAATCGGGAAGCACTGATTAAAATGTCTGACAGCTTCACCTTCTAATCAAATCAAAACCTATAATTTTTTATCCATACAGGTGGTGTTCAGATGATAAGGATTTGGGATCAAGGGATTTGTTTTTTCTGTGGTCTCAGGTTCGAGTCTTTAGTTTCTCATATGATGGCCACTGGAGGCTTACATGGTCGTTAACTTCAAGGCCCGTGGGATTAGTCGTGGTGCGCGAAAGCTGGCCCGGACACCCACGTTAATCTAAAAAAAAACCATAATTTTTATTCTCGAAATGCAGAGATTGTGCACAAAGCTTCGATCCTTAGCCTCTGTTTCCTCCTCACATCGCCTTCTCCACTCGTCTCCACAATTTTATCACCGACCTCTCCATTTCGCCGCTGCTTCAAGTAAATGGAGTCTTAATGGGTCCCTTTTGAACACATCTTCTCCGTCACCAATTCAGCTTCCTTCGCTACAATTTCTTCCCTCTTTTCGTCTGTCTCCACTCTCCCACCCTGTAAGGTTTATGAGTTTCTTTGGTTTTGTTTTTATATGATTATTCTCTTTTTTTATTACTTACTGTATGCTTGTTTACTGACGAAATGCCGCAAAGAATTTTTTTTTTTTCAGATTTAGTTATTCGTGGTCCAGTCCTTGCATGAACAGTTATTTTCAGGTCGTACAATTTGTACCTCATTCTATATTTGATTCAATAATTTTGCACCAAATGCCAATCATTTTTTTTTCTATCATGCAAACTGGCTGACCTGAAACTAATGCTTGTAGAATTATTGTCCAAAAGGGTATAGTCATTTTTGCCTAGGAGTTGAATTCTGAACAAGAATTTGAAGAACCCATGTCTAATTTGGTCTAACACTTGACCAGTCATGCGGTGCATCCCAGCAATGTAGGATATAACTAACACATTAGAAATGCTAGATTTCACGTACCTTCCCATCAACCACTTTTAAAATAGGATAGAGAAGTTGAAATTTTGACGGGTGAGCATAATTATGTTGACACGAGTTCAGCTTTCCCATATGTTCCCTTCTTTTTCCCTGCTAACTATCAACACGATTCTGGAAATTTTCCAGTTGATGTTAAATCTGAATCATTAGTTTTTTTTATTATTATGCAATTGTTGATTTTTTTTTCCTTCTAAGAGGATTTTCGCTCTGGTGTGCCTTCAGTTGGTGCAAGTGCGTCATGTTTCATCAAGGGAGCGGAAAAGGAATAGGAAGCCAATGGCTCCACTCACCTCCAAAGTCAAAAAGTTTAAAATGAAGCCTTACTCGTGAGTTTAAGTTGTTTTACTTGGTTTCTTTTCTTTCTTCAAAAGTGTGTTTTTTTAAATTTTGTGAATTACTGGTTTAGTTTGTATCGATCAGGTCATATAAGGACAGGTTTAGGACAATGAATGATGGGACTATTCGTCGCTGGAGGGAGGGCAAGAATCATAATGCGCACTTGAAGGTATGCCCTTTAGTATTTTCACACTTTCATTTTTATTTCCTTTCATTTTGTTGAAATTGAAATGGTCTTTTGCTGCTTATCTCCCAATATTTGATACATATAGTTGGTTTCTCGTTTCATAAAGTGCAAGCTAATTCTACTTAGCATTTTGTAAGTTATGCCTGTTGCAAAGTTGTAGTGATGCTTTAGAAAGGATGGAGACTACTGCTTGACTACAATCCTCTTATTGATCAAGTTTACGCTGAACATGTTACATTGCATTCTGAGTTTGAAAATAAGGAGCCTCCTTTAGTACTGTGAAATACGCTTTTAGGTGGCCCGGTTTCATTTATGTTTCATGTGAAAGTTTGCCATGTTGATCTGATTTCTACATGTTTCAATCACAATGTATATTAGTTCAGCCCTTGATTTCAACAGTATACTTTTGGTGTCATCTGCCAATGCTAGGCATTTAGGATCTCTTTTGGTCCTTGTATGCTCAACTTGATTTTCTTTTCATTTGCATTGTGGTGTTGAAGAGTTTTATTGATGGCAGACAAAAATATCCTATTAGCTTCTGTTTACCGTACCATGGTATCCCCTAGCACATTGTAAATCATATTTTGCCTTAGTACCCAACCTGAGGAATGATGGTGGAAGATACATTGCACATTGAAGGTGGCATTTTGAAGATTCTTTTCCTGAATGGAGAAGTGGTGTTGATGGGTTTGAACTTCACTCAATCAGAAATAAGATGAACACAACTTGAACTGTTTATTTGTGAAGAGCCCCTCGCCCCCTATTCTTCTCCTCTCAGGTTCCAAAAATTGTAATTACCAGCAGAAAATCCTCTTGTTATGACCTGACATTTAGTATTTCATTATTTGGGTTGTGATTTGTTATTAGCTGATTTCACCTGCGATCAACAGATATTTTATGTTTGATGCAGTCAAAGAAATCAAGACGTAGACTTAGACAACCATCTACTGTTCCTGCAGCCTATGCCAAAGTCATGAAGAAGCTTAGTTTCTGTGTTTAAAACTGCAGATGCTGCCAATTACTTGGATGGACGACGAAAATGTCCATGGCTTAGGGCAGAGTTTTGGTAACAACAGTTGGAACTTAGTTTGAGCATTTAGCTAACAACAACGATACCGCTACAATTTTTTTCAGTTTGAACTGCAATTCGAACAGTAGTATCAGCCAGTAATGGCTCCATGTTTTATTTATGGGATCATCAAAACCGATCTCCATTTAGATATTTTGGTGCCTTGTGTTTATTATTTCAACGATTTGTCAGTTATAATTGAGAGGAACTGTTTTTCACATGCCGGATTTTGGCATGTTTTTCTAAGTTTTTGGGTTCTGTTCATTTAAATTTTGATAGAATAAAGGATTGGGCCGTATTCACAAACGAATCGAAAATGGTTAATTCTGTGTTTGCTATGTAGCTCATAGAATTGGAAGGAAAGGGGGTTCTCATGGACTTTTGTTTGGTTCAGCAATAACATGAGTCAATTATAATTCCAATGAAATACTAGTTTATTACGATTAAAAAAAAGAGAAAAAGATTACTTACTTTATTTGTTATCATTAAGAATTCATCGAAATTAAAATTAATTAAAAAAACAATCTTCTCTACTTTTATGTTGAACTGGAATCAATTTTTTATTACCATTTCATTTTCGTTCCGAGCAAACCAAACGCAGGAAAGTATAATTAACAATCTATAAAAGCTATGGGAATTTTACCGTATGGATTTGCATTGTTATTCTCTCACATTTCACTTCAGATTTACTATTAAAAAAATATTATTTTTTTTCATCTTGATACTCAATTTTTTTTTGGTAATTGCATCCATTTTAAAACAAATTAAATGACAACTAATTCAAATTTATTAACCAAGAACAAGATTGAAAAGGAAAGATCAATGTGAAAAAGACACTAAAACAGGTAATGGATTCAAAGTTCCCAGGAATAGTTGAACTTAGTCCTTCAATTTTAAAAATCATAATGCATTTGGTCCCTTCAATTTTTTCAATTTAATTTTAATATAAAAAATTATTTTTATTATTCTTCAATTCATGGTTTAGAAGATGAGAGAGAAAGATAGTTGAATTCTAATAATTGAAAAGGAAATCCGTATAAATAATTGTTTATGCTATTTCCGACCACTGGAATGATTATTTTTGGTATTCACATGTTTCATGTGATGAGATGATTTGGTTAGTAGTTATTTAAAGTTTTGATGTTGCCTGAAAAAATCTAAACCAAGGAAAAAAAACGTAATCCACGTTAATTTTGATTTTTTGGGATTAATGAATTGATTTTTAGATATTACAAGAGTGTTAGGAAAATGTTTTAAAGTTAAACTAATTTGAAATTATTATTTTTTATATAAATAAATAACTATCATGATTGTCCAACTACTATGGTGGGAGCAAGAACTTGGGCTTGCAAATAAAGTGTTTGGGAGCTTTTTTTTTAAAAAAAATTATATCTAGGATAAGTATAAATTTTTAAAAAAAATTATTGACAATAGTTAAGTTTATTAATTGGAACATGTGTTTGAAGGTTTAAGCCATAATTTTGAGCTATTGTTTTTTTTTATTTTATGCATTTTTTATTCTTTAATTTTGTTTAAAGAAACAATCACAATCTTTGTTATTGATGATTTATTATTTTAATTTAACTTAAAACTAGAAAACTATAATTTCACTATTTATCAGCAATGATCTACTTTTATTATCTTAATTTTGCGTGCTTGTCCTTTTTTTTCCTTTTAAAAAGTATTTAATGCAAAAACAACTCATAGCTTTATTTTTGAATAATTAAATGAAAAATAATTTATAAGATAAAAAATTTATTGAATTTAGTAATGTATATAACTTATGTCATGAGTTTAATTAGTTGATTTGAGTTGGCTTGAGGTTTTTTATTGAGTGCTATTTTTTTATCAATTTCATCATTTAATATTAAGTTAATTGAAAATTTAGCTTTTCAATTTGTTTTCTTACAAGATTATTCTTGCAAGTTTCACATGTCAACCCGAGTTGACTTAGATAAATCTAACATGTTTTTATCTTAATATCAAATAAAAAATTATATATCATGCAGTTGATTTTGAATTCATTGTTAATTTTTTTTTAGAAAACATGTTAGCGATACAAACATTTTTTTGCTCTAATCCATAGTGTAGAGCGAGCCAATCATATTTTTTCTAATTAAATGAACGATTTATTATAGAAAACAAAGTTATTAGATATAATTGAATGCATGATTCATGTTGTGAGATTAAATATTTTAATTTATATTTATTTTTTTATTTTTCAAGTTTAATATTTAACTATTATTAATGATTTTTTAATGTTTTATTAGTATGAATTATCATTTAAATAAAAAATATTATATATAAATAGAATTATTAGACAGAAGTAACATAACAGAAACATCTTGCAATATCAAGTATAATAATAGCTAACTATCTAGGTGGTAGCCAAGTGGTAAGGACCTGAGATCAAGAGGTTTGCTCTCTCTGTGGTCTCAGGTTCGAGTGTTTAGTTGCTCATATGATGGCCACTGGAGGCTTACATGATCGTTAACTTCAGGACCCGTGGGATTAGTCATGGTACGCGCAAGCTGGCGCGGACACCCATGTTAATCTAAAAAAAATATAATAATAGCTTGTCAATCCTTTCCACAGCCATTTATTAGATACAAGGAATAATTTCTGGAAATATAATGTTATTATTTTTAAAGTATTTTTTATATTAAAATATTTATAAATAATTATTTTATTTTTTAAAAAATATTTTTATGTTTATGACAATAAAACCATCTAAAAATATATTAATTTTTAACCCAAATAAAATAAAAAAATTTAAGAACTCGGGAATGAGTTCCGCTCGAACCAAATACTCCTGGCGGCGAGGGGCATTAGCGTAGTTTCATATAGAACTTTAAAAGAAAAACCCAAACCCTAAACGGCACAGCGCCTATAAATAGTGGGAGCCGCTACTTAATTAGCTCACATCTGATTTTCGTGGAGGTAGGCTTCCTCCGTGCTCGCCGCCTTCTTATTAATTTTTGCTGTGTTGTATTGCTAGATCTTCTTATTTGTTTTATAGTATCCTTTTGATTTCATGTTAGTTTGGGGTTAATTTTCTCTGTGATGATGAAACCAGATGACGAGTCCGATTTATATCCATTCTATTCTCCTTGACGACAATTCGAGGCATTTGTCTGAGAGAAAAAAAATAATCCCAGATTTAGTTGGTTATTTATTTGATTGGTTATTGGCAACCGATCCTGCTCTGAAAATACTGTTTTTTTTTTAATTTCTACTAAATTGATTTTGATGTAAATTTGTATTTTTATCTGAAAAGAAAGATGATTTTTTGCTGGAGATGGAAGTGATGATTTTTTCCCCAAATGATCGAAGCTGAATATACTGAGCGATCTTTCTCTTCGGAGAATCCAAGCCAGGATTCTGATCCATCTCTCCAAACAATATATATTTATACCCTTTGTTTATTAAAAAAAACTGCTCTGTTTGATATCTGTTTTATATTAAAATTATCTGAATTAACTTTTAATTAACTATTGAGTTATAGGAATTTGAGGATCCTCACGCTCTCTAAACTCGGAGCTTAGTTGCCTTGAACCCGATTCTAGTTCCATCCCAACTCGGTCTGTATTTTGCGTGTTCAAGACTTGATTCTAGCCCTGCTCTCGGGCGTTCAACACTTGGTCTCAATCGAATTTCACCGAGGCATTGAGACTTGGTCCCGAGCCGAACACCGTCACTGTTTAAAACCCAAACTCTAGGTTCCTCGAAACCCAGACATTATCTGAACCCGCTGCATTGATCCCACGCTGAACCTAGGTCATTATAGACCTAAATTTGAGGTGCCCCAGACGCACTGAATATGATCCAAGTCTGAATCCTAGGTGCCTCGGACATGGGCCTTTGTCTCTGTGACGAAAACGTGTAACCGTATTTGGGACTGTAATTATATGTTTCTGAAAAATTTCAGCCTTTTCTTTTATATCGAGACCATCCAAAGCTGATAGTTTTTTTCCCTTCTAATCCCTATTTTATTTTTGGAATCGAAGAGACACCCAAAACCATTCAAAATTGGAATCGAAGCCTCTAGTAGAAAGCTCAGAAAGGAAGCTCAAGAAAGAATAGTTAAAACTCTTGATGAACAAAGATGACACCAAGAACCATTCAAAACCCTGACATGCATTAGTGGGTCATTCTCGAAGCTCAATAAAAAGGAGCAAGTTTCTAAAAATAATATCACGAGAACTTCTTTAATAGAAACAAAATAGTTAACATTGAAAAAAAATAGACCATTAACAAATAACAATGGTTAAAAAAAGGGAAAGAAAGCTCAAATTCGTATATAAGTATCGGATAACATAGAAGCTCCAAGGAGAAATATTTGTTAAAAAAGGACATCCCAATAACCAAAACCAATGTAGTTGCACTATACCTAAATTGTATAAGATGAAGAAACCAAGGGCAACAACATTGCAGGCGAATGCATTAAAAGAAGCAAATGCAAAAGAAACAAGTACATAATCATGCAACATTTATCCATGAAGATCTCAAAAGCTAGATCAAAAGGAAAGGATCAAAAGAAATGTAACCAAAGAAAGCTTTTTATGCCAGTATAACAATGTTGCATTATTGAATGATGATGTGTGCATGGGAAAAAAAAAAAGAAGTTTTGCTTGTGAAAATAAGTTATTGTTTATATAAAACTCAAATATGTGAATTCATTTAATTTATCATGATTTTTTTTAAGTAATGTATTCAAATGTTTTAATTTCAGGTGAATGAAGTAAGGATTACTTATCAAAAAATTTAAAATCAATCATTATTATTTCAACATTACTAGGTGAAATTGATGAGCTAGCCTAAATGGATGATTGAAAATTAAGAGAAGAAGTAAAAAAAAAATATATATTAAAAATGCAACTCCCACAACTTATTTTTCTCTTGTGCTAGATCAATGCCAGAGGGTTACAAATAATATAAAATACAAATGAAAGGGAAGAAGGTATTTTGTTTTTGAAAAAGATAAAGCCAAGATGAATCATGAAAATATAAAGATGGAAGTAGATAAGATTGTTATCATGTAACAAGAATTTTTCATTGAAACAAGAAGAAGAAGAAGAGAGAATAATATTGATATATATATATATATATATATGACAAGTATGCTTCAATATGTGGTTCAATGTTATGAGAGACATCAAATAAAGGTACTATCTAAACATCACAGTAGTGATTTTAATTAATATGCTTTGTTTAATTTTTCATTATATCTTTAAGTGTGTGTTTTTTTTTAATTTCTACTATAGTAAAATAATTAATTTTTAAACATGTTATTATATAATTCATTTGAATAATTTGAAAGCAATAAACAACATGAAATAACACACACCTGAATATCCATCTCATGTATAATCTGAATAATAAAAAAATATCTATAATTCTGTATTTTAAAGAGCATGTAATTGTATATTTTGAAGAACTAGCTAAAATAAGGCTATTTTAGCTACTTTAACTATAAAATAAGAAGCATGAGTGTGAATTATCATATTATTTAGAAAACTAGCTAAATTGATTTTTTAGTTAGTTTAGCTATAAATTAAGAAACATGGATGGAGATACTCTTGCAACTAATTTTCATTGCATTTTCCAAGCCCACGAAGCTGGTTTTTTTTTTTTTAATAAAAAAAATGGCAGGAGCGGCTCTTTAGTTAAGTATGGACAACGAGAAGGGCAGATGGTTTTAAAACCCTAACTGGACAGAACTGAGGAGTCAGCCAGCGGGGTTCTAGTTTTTTAGATTTCTCGATACGATCGCTCACTCAAAATCTCTCTAACCATCAAACCCAGAAAATAAGAAAACTTGATGGGCTCCATCAAATTCCTTGTCTCAAGAACCTCACCCAAGAATCTCTACCAACTTCTCCAGAACACTTCCCTAAATCCTTCATATTTCCCTAGAAACATCCACTCCCTCTTTTCCAGACAATTCCGCTCCTTCCAAACTGCCACCTTCTCATCTTCTGCTCTCGAACCACAACAAACTAGCGCCTCTGCTCCAAGCCCCCATACTCGTGTCCCTGCTACTGTCATTACTGGCTTTCTTGGCTCTGGAAAGGTATTTCACACACACACACACACACACTTATTTGGTTTCTGCTTCTTGAACTGCTTTCTGGGCAGTCTTTGATTTTCTTTTCCTTTTTCCACAATCAAAGCACCGATACCAATTTAAATGCTTCGGGTTTTCAAGATGCTGCGTCCCTTTTTTTTTTCCACCTGTATGATTCTTTGTACTGTATTTAATTTCTCTTAATTTGAACTGAATTGTTGACAATGCAGACAACTTTACTGAATCATATTCTGACATCTCAACATGGCAAGCGGATTGCTGTCATAGAAAATGAGGTATGGACATTACACCTTACAAATTTACATGCCTGTGGTCATTTTTTTAATTATTTGTTTTCTTATGAAAAATTATTGATAACCTTGGTTCTCGCTTTAAAGGACAAATAGCACTGTTCGGATTTATTGTGGTATTTCTTTGTCCAAGAAATTGGCATGATGGGCAATAATAAATAATGTTGTGAATATTGAATTCAGTAGCCAAAAAATATCTGTCCTTGGGTTTCGGCTTTATATTTATAAAAAGTTTAATGGTTATTTTGGTTACTGCTCATGCAGTTTGGTGAGGTGGATATTGATGGATCGCTGGTTGCTAGTCATTCCACTGCAAGTGACGACATTATTATGGTTAATAATGGTTGCTTATGCTGTACAGTAAGAGGAGATCTAGTTAAAATGCTCCTGGAGTTGGTGAAGAAAAATAGAGACAAATTTGATCATATTGTTATAGAAACTACAGGTATTATATGTTCCTAGGACTTTTAAGATTTTAATTGTGCAATGTGAGTCAAGGGCTAGTTATAAGGTTAAAAAGTTTGGGTGCATTTGGGATTGGGCAAGAGTTGGGAAAAAATGGTTTGGTGCCAAAATGCTGATTTGGATATTGGGTTGCCTTTCTATTTGACTTCTAACGAAAATTTAAAGTCTTATGATAACATCTCCTCCCAGAAAAAGGGAAAGTTGGGGAAGAAAATAAATTCGCCCCATTAAAACCTTATATTGTCATGGATTTCTCATTCTTTGTCCTGTAACAGTTTCATGATAACATTCTTATTCTTTCGGCTAAACACATGTCGACTGTGTGAGGCAAAATGTACCTTTTCACGAGTTGACTGCATTGGTATAGATCTGAAAGCTTAACTGCTCTATCATATATGAAACCTTTTTGCAGGACTTGCAAAGCCAGGCCCTGTTATAGAAACATTCTGTTCTGATGAGCTGGTTTCTCGTTATGTGAAACTGGATGGAGTTGTTACAATGGTGGACTCCAAGCATGTCTTGCAGCATTTGAATGAAGTAAAACCTAGATTTGTTGTAAATGAGGCAGTAGAACAAGTTGCTTATGCTGACCGTATTATATTGAACAAGGTTGATGTCGTCTTTGAATGCTTTGGCCAATGCTTGTTGGTTAATTTTTTCATCATTCCATTTATTTACAGATACTCTATTTGCATCCTTCTGAAGCCCTAGAAGAATTGATATTTCTTACTATTTATTCTAACCTTTTGCCAGATAGATTTGGTGTCTGAGGAAGAACTGAAGGGATTGACTATGAGAATCAAGGTAAGATTTTCATTTATACAATCACGTATTGTAGGATCTTCTAAGTTGAATCCTAATCTGTATATGATTGATTCCTTTCCCAGCATATCAATGGGATGGCTCCAATTAAGCTGGCCAAATATGGCTCTGTTGACATGGACTTTGTCTTGGGAGTGGGAGGATATGATCTTGGAAGGTTAATGCTCCTATCTTTGAGTGAGGAATCCCATCAAATGGTTTTATTTTGCGTTATTTCTTTTAAGTATAATTGTTCTACTAAATATATTTTCCCTTGACTCACACAAATAAATAAGCACACTGCAAAATATTTTTATTTTTCTGGATGTTACAATTGTAGAAAACATATCTGTTACTTATAGTGTAGTTTGAGCTCTTGTTTGTGGATATGTTGATTTCTGCAGAATTGATTCAGAAGTTCACCTAGATAATTCCTGCAGTTCGATGCATCAACATGGGACTGCACAAGGTTTTCTTTTCCTCTTTATTATCATCTTTTCTGTGACCCTCTATATTTTAATTTATTAGGAAGCAGAAATTGTGTGATGATTATTTGATGAGAGATGTTGAATTGAATGTTGTGATTTTGAGCAATCATTTACTGGGGATGTGCAATTATGAAAATTTTGGTTAATTGGCATTTTTGACCAGCTTATAGTTGCTTTTAGTATTATGCACATCTCATGGACAGAAATGTGTATCCAGTGCTGACGAGGTGTTTTTGTTATCAGAATTTTGAAGGATTTGAGATTATTGTGATTCTTAAATGATAGGTCTCACAGTCAATCAATTTCATGCAATACTATGATGATTGATGATGATAAGTAGAACAAAAAGGAACATGCATGATCTATGCTTCATAGGTAGTTCTGGCCACTCATCAGCTATCCAGTGTTGAAACCTTTTGAAGCAATTCTAGGCTTGGCAGGCGCGAATATGATGCCTCATGTACCCTCGGGGGCCAAAAATTTCTAAAAATTATGATGCCAAAGTTTCCCTTTCCACCACTCCTAAAGCAAAAAAAAATAAAAAATAAAATAAAAGAAGAAAAGCAAACCCATTGAAAGAAGCACTCCTGTCCTGCTCTCATCATTTCTGTTATCTGTTTCTCTGTCAGAATACAATATCTACTTTAGCTTCTTTTGATATCCAGGTTTTTCTTAAATAATTGTTGTGGTTGATTGCAGAACACCATCAAAGGCATCACCACAACCATGTGCATGATTCTGCTGTCTCTAGTGTCAGTATAGTTTCCGAGGGAATGCTTGACCTTGATGAGGTATTGCAGTTTGTTCCTTTTTGTTATGGATTAAATCACAACATATTTTCAATCGTGAACATCTAGCATCTACATACTAAACACTTTGATGAGATGGATATTCCTACTCTCTTGATGTGTGGATTTATGATATTCATACTCTACTCTTAACGTGCCCTTGATATCAAATATTCAAAGGCAATGTTGTTCATTTAAAATTTTTTATCTAGGTTCGCTAGGAAGCAATGATGAAGGGCAGCATTTGCCCCCCTTGATTTTTTTAATTAACACAAAAGATCCATAAAGAAATATTTTTTGCCTCATTTAGTAAAAAGCGGCCAACCCCTTCCAACTGCCCTCTTTGGCAATTTGATCAACAAATCAGCATAAAAATACAAAAATAGAAGTGCTAGGTAATTTTCAGCAAATCAAATCAAATAAGACATATATATGTTTAGTCAATTACTTTAATTGATTTGTTATAATAAAATAAGCTTACATATGTAATTCTAAAATTAATATATTGACAACAAATAATTATCAAAATTGTATATTTTAGTTTTTAAAATAATGTTTACATTTTTAAAATTTTCCATTTTTATGATAAGTTGAATTAGTTAATAACTAGGCACTAAATTTTCTTCTCAAGAAAACAAGAGAGAGATGACTTTTATGTATCTTAAAGTTGTAGTCTTTTATTTATATAAATGTTAGATAAGGAAATAAAAAATTATAGTTAATACAAAAATTTATTTTGAATTTGATACATAATGTGTCCCTACGTCCGCGAGACATGATCTTCTTATGGAATATTAAAAGAAACTACAAGAGGTGGTGTTTTTACTGTAGCTATGGACTCATTAACATTATGAGTTAGATAAGTGAAATGATTTTTTTGCCCCTGTAAACTCAACACAATGGGCCCTGGGAGTGGGGGTATAATGATCTTTTTGCTGTTATATGCACATTTGAATTACAAATGTGCCCCTGGAGGCAAAAAATAAAACGCTGATAGGTAAGGGCACTTTTGACCCTTTCATTTTAGATGCACAACAAAAATTCCACATTGCCCTTGAATCAGAATTGTTTTTGTCTTGGTTCAAGGGGTGTTTTGTCTTTTCATTATGGTTGTTTGTTTTTTTTATAGCTATCGGGTTTGGTAGGGGTAGTGTTCTATTTTTCTTTCATAAATAAAATATTATTTAATCTGAAAAAGATGGTTGCGCTTGGGGTTGACATGGACGTGTGGGGGTTCTTCCTCGTTATTCGGATGGTGTGTATGGCGCATCTGGCGGCTAAACTCTGGCTTCCACGATAGCGTGTTCATTCTAATGAAGTCGCCTCCATTCCTAGGTGGTGTGTGGCAAATATATTGTGTGGCAAAAAAAGCCAACCTTTGTATATTTTCAATGCAACCCTTTAATGTTCTTTTCTCTTAGATTTGGTTTCTTTTTTTTATTGCTATTTTTTTTATTTTAATTATCCATGAAATTTGAATTTTCTTTCAATTTAATCCTCTTTTGATTTTTTAGATTTAGTTCTATTCTTTTGACTTTTTTAGTTTGAATTATTCTCTTAATTAAATTATCTTTTCAATTGCATCTCTTAATATTTTATATTACTCTTATTTGGATAATTTTTTCAATGGCAGCTCTCAATATTTTATACCATTATCTTAATTGAATTGTTTTTTCAATTGCATCTCTCAATATTTTAGTTTATTTTATTTTATGTCAGATTTGATTTTTATTATTTTGATTGTTAGTCTTTTTTTTAATAGAGATTTTGTTAATCTCTCGGGTCATGGATTTGAAAAATTTGAGTGGGTTGGCTTGAATATTTTATTTTAAGTTTGTTTTTACAATTGATATTTGTAGGCATAATTATTTTATAGGGTTATTTTGATCTCATGTGCTAGGTCATGAGTTTCTCGTGTTAACCCTGCATTGCTTGAAATAATATTTTTTTTATTTATTCATTGTTATTGTTGTCTAATTGTTTTTTAATTATATTATCAAATTAATCAAGATTTAACTCGATTTAAAAACACAATCGTCTAGTAAACTTTTTTTTTTTTTTAGGTTGAAAGAAAACATGGTTCACACATGGGCAACCAATCTAGATTGTACTAAAATATAACATGATAAACAAAGAGCACAATTCAAAATAATCCATCGTACATAATTATAAATAACTTCAAAAAAATAGTTCACGATGGTTTTATACTTAATTTAATGAATAATATTGGTTAGAAATTAAAATGTAAAAGAACTTGATAGTATATATATCGCTTCATTGACAATATTTTTTTTTAGTTTTTGACCCTCTTAGAAATTCCAGCTTCGCTGCTGCTAGAAAGTGGCTCTCATTTTCCTAGCTTTTTGTAGAACTTGTTTCTCTCTCTCTCTCTCTCTCTGCTCTGCATTTCTGAATTATGAGTTTATTAGATGTCCGTATTATTTGAAAATTTATAGTGTGAAATTGTCAAACTTAAAATCAATCCTATGAAATATAAATATATAGGTAAAATATTTTCATCATACATGATGAATATAATTAAAATAAAAATAAAATTGTAATAATTTCTTAACATGAAGTCTCACCCAGTTATTCACGTCTACCTCCACAAACTTCTGTTAACCTCTATGCCGATTCCATATTCATCAGAAGTAATTTTTAATCCTCTATATTTGTCTTTATTAGAGACAATGAAACTTTCAATGTGAGCAATCTTTTCATGACCTTCTTTCATTAAATAAAGTAAAGATCTTATATAAAGATGTTTTGCATGCATCAAACAAAGTTAACCTAGGTTATGTTAAAAAATAAAAAAAAATATTTTACACATATTGTAAGATTATATATATATATTCGAGTCTAGAGGTCCATCAAGTTAGAGGATATCTCGAGTATTTTTATTTGTCTTTGCTCCATCCTAGATGGAATGAAAAGTCCCTCTATACCCATGTTCATTTGGGTAACCGGGGACAATTACAATTGCCATCCCTACTCTACTCTGGAGGCTCATATGTTGGATTCAGTGTCCTTCAAATAGCTTTTTGATATTTCGATTACTTTATTTTCATGAAAATATTTAAAGTTCATAAAATTTTATAAAATATATCATGAAAAATAATATACTTTTAAATTTTCATTGGCCACCATCACTGCCACTATTCCACTGTGGCTGTAACCTCTTTAATCATTGAATCACTTCACCATGATTATCATTCCACACCACCTTTCCGCCATTACCTTTATCATTATCCATCATCTCAACCACCATACTAATGTTATCACCATCATTGTATGAGCTTTCCGTCTTTCCTATCATTATTCATCGAACATTAAAAAACTTTTTGTAATTAAAAATATCATTAAGTTCATGAATAACATAACTAGTAATTTTAGATCGTTAAAAATATTAGTTTCTTCTTCTTTCTTTCCTGAACTTCAACTTTTTTCCAAATTATTCGTGTTTCGTTCCAAGTTAAAATTTCCCCAAGTTTAATACCCAGTAACTGTAGTAATTCAATATAGTATAACTAAATGATTAATAACTTCAGAGTTTATTTTGTAGTTATTATTTTTTTGGCATCGTTACGAATTGATAGCCAACTCATTACTTCTAGGAAAATATCTTATGCAAGTTCAATTAATCATAATTAGCCTGCTGAATAATTTAGATTACTAATCAATTGTCAAGGCAAGGATTTTTTTTGTTTGGCCCAACAAAATAAGATGAAGAAAATTGACAGCTAAGATAAGCAGAAAAGAGAGAAAAAGAAAAAGGAGAAGAAAAGCAATGTTAAATAAGTGGAGTAATATTTTTCGTATATAAGAATTAATAGAAAAGGATTTTCCTGGCAAAAGAGTTATACTATCTTCATAAGTCATAACAATATACATGTCCATATCTCCTAGATGCTCTATGTGTAATTGATTTAACCCCATTATTACAAAAGAATTGTGATTTAGCTAGTGAGTCTGGTATTCTATTCTTCTTCCCCTTTTCAGGTTTAGTTATTTTAAGATTCTATATGTCTAAAAAGTGAAAACAAATTATTATAATAGAAAAAAAACGAATCTCAACTTGACAATAATAATAAAAAACAATCACAAATTGATAATAAAAAATAAAATGAAGGTATTATGGTCTCTTTAAAAGTTTACCCTAACTTTTATTATATAGTAAGATTTATATGTTAATGGATTGACTTATTTACCTTCATCTATAAGGTTCCTTGTCTTCAATTTTGAGAGACAGAACCATATATTATAAACATTTTGATGTATAATGGTGAGGAATTTAAAAATTCCTTTTTGGTTGTAAATGGAACAGGTCGATGATTGGTTAGAAAGGCTAATTGAAGAAAAAGGTGATGACTTGTACCGGATGAAAGGTGTCTTGTCCGTCACCGGCTCTGATCAACGATATATCTTCCAGGTTTTCCCACACTTTATTTATTAACCAATTATACCTCTAGGTTTTTAGCAGATCCAAACTGGATATTTTCTTAATGTTTTTTTTCCTTCAAATCCTCACCTCCTTCCATGGTGCTTTTCTTTCAGGGGGTGCATTCTTTATTGGATGGTTGCCCAGGCAAAACATGGGGATCTGATGAGAAGAGAATAAACAAACTTGTGTTCATAGGAAGAAATTTAGATGAAACTGCGCTCAGAAAAGGTTTTAAAGGTTGTCTAGCATGAAGACGTTAGAACTAGCACCGCCAAATACTCTGGTATTTCTGGGGAAGATTCCTAGTTAGGATTATTGTAAAAAGCCAAAAGTTGTAATCAGCTTCAAAATTAGGGATGAATACAATGAATTATGATATTCCAAAGCCTTAAGCCACGACGTTCAGCAAGAAGCCTCGAACCAAATTCCAAGTCTTATGGATGATGTGAACGGGAGCGATAGTTGCGGGCGGTGATAAATGGCCACAGAAAGTTGTTTAGGAGATCATTATGAATACACGAACTAGTTCGTCCAAGTTGTTCATTCTCACCCTAAGAGAATATTAGCACTTGGAATTTTAGATCACCAGTGAATCGGTTGATCGAACCCGATAAAGAACGCATCGAGCATCTGCAAACAGGGCTTGGTTTAGTGCAGGATGAGTTGGGAACCAATAAAAAACGCACTGAGCATCTGGAAACAGTGCCTGGTTTAGTGCAGGATGAGATGCAAAAAATTGAGGCGGGCATGACTAGCGGGCTTTTCCATTTAGAGGAGACCCTCAATAGCATCTCTAATGTCTTGCTTTTAGACCAGGAATCTTCAAACCATGACAGCTGCAACCTTGATATTACTGAGGGAATTGTGGGCATGTTGTATTATCTAAAACAACAGAAAAAGGCTTGCTATAGCATGATATCTTTGTTTAGACTTTGATGAAGTTCTTTCACGGGTCAAACGTGTAGGGACTTTGAGAGATTTCCAGAAAGAAATTGAGAAGCTTGGCACCAGAGTTCGAGGGTGAACTCAAAAAGCTTTGATAGGAACATTCATGGAGGCTTGGAGACTGAGATTTCTGATGGGATTCAGATGTTCAAACGCATAACACTAAAGGATGCTATTAGTTTCGCGAGGATGAGAGATTATCAGCTCTCACGACAACGTTAGTTCTCATGACCATGGTTGCCTGCACAAGTTCCTATAGCGTTTCCTCCAACAACTCGTGAAGGCACCATAACGCCTGCTACTCCAATCAGGCGATTATCATGGGAGGAAATGGAAAGGAGGAGAGCACAAGGCCTATGTTTGCATTGCAATGAACGTTTCACAGTTAGGCATAGAAGCAGAAAACCTCAGTTGCAGATGTGATGGATACCAGGATCAACAGGTATAAGAAGTTAACCACGATGGAGATGTAGTGGTGGCACAAGAACCTAGGATTGAAGCTGAGATCACATTGCACGCATTCACAGGATGGTCTGCCCCAAGAACTATGCGAATGGCATAAAAAATGGGACATCATGAAGCAGCAATGTTAATTGACAGTGGTACCTATAGAAAGATTTATTCTATGGGTGGCTAAGGCAGAAAGGCTGAAATGTCAAGGGTGTTTTGACAACGTATTGGTAGCCTTACAAAGCACCGAATTATAAAGGACGAATCATTCTGAGGAGTGATTATTGAGGCCTTTTATTTGAAAGTAATTAAGCTGATTAGAGAAGGCTTGCTATAGTATGATATCAAGAATTAATAAAAAAAAATAAATCTGTTTGGGGGCTAAATTGAAACAATATAATATTTGGGGTGTTTTTACCTTCAAACAAGCCAACATCTTAATTATTTTTATTTTTTTTGAAAAAAAAACAAAATGAAGAAGTCACAATTTACAAACAGGTAAAAAAAGAGTGTGAAAAGAGAATCGGAAAAGGAAGGGGCGGAGATAGATTCATCACAACACAGCTTTTCATGCAATGCGCACGAAAGGAATATTTTACGTAGAGGGCGGTAGCTTCTCTTTACACGAAACAAAGTACCTAATCCACGACCATTCACCTTCACTGTCGGACACGTTTTATAATCATATTTTAACCCGAATGAGAGCAAAACTGTTTCGTACGAATGCAGTGATAGAGGGAATTATACAAATCACGTCTTGATATTTTAATTAATAATTTAAGTTATTAAGTAAAATAATTAATAAATTATATTTTATTATTTTAATTAATTGTTTGAGTGATTGATGAAATTAATTTTGTATATAATATTAAAGTTTTATTAATTAAATAATTATGAATTTAAATCTTATTACTATTATTTTNAACGTGGGTGTCCGGGCCAGCTTTCGCGCACCACGACTAATCCCACGGGCCCTGAAGTTAATGACCATGTAAGCCTCCAGTGGCCATCATATGAGCAACCAAGGACTCGAACCTGAGACCACAGAGGGAGCAAACCCCTTGATCCCAAGTCCTTACCACTTGACCACCATCTAGATAATTTTTGATTTTCATTATTTAAACCCCGGGGTCGTAGCCTCCTCATATCTTGGTGTAGCTTTGCATTTGATTTCAATGGTTTAGATTTTATTTTATTAACCAAGTTGATGGTTAATTTTTTTTAAAAAAATTAAAGTTGACTTTTCTTTTATAAAAAACTTTATTAATAATTTATACGTGACAGATCATATGATGTCTAATTTAGAAGAAGTGAAATCTTACTCATCCTTGAAGCAGCAACATAAACACCTACCCCAATACCAACTGCTGCAAATTTGTGATGGGTTCAATATCACTAGTTTGGTGTTCATGACAATGATTAAAATCAGTATAAACTAAAAGGGCTGTCTCTTATACACATCTAGATGTGTATAAGAGACAGCTCTTATATTAGTAGCGTGAGTAAATTATTGAAATTATTTAACTAAGATACCTTAATTCACTATAATCATAAATTAATTATTTAATTGAGATATTTTAATTTATGATTCTCATTTTATATCTCAACTTTATTTGTAATTAATTGTTAATGAGATAGCTTCGAATTAGAAGATGACATGGGTTTAAATTCCATAAACTACACTTTTTTTGTCTTGATATTTTTTTAATTTGAAGCTATAATATAATATTAAAACTTATTTCAGATACTTGACTTAGTGATTCCATACAATTATATTATTTTATGTATATCTAGAAATAATTTAAATATTTAAAAATAATTAATTATAATTTAATCACCATACTTATTGTATGGATATAAATATGAATTGAAATGAGTTTTAATAAATTGTTATGTATTTTATTATGAATTTCATATGAAAAAATTAGAATTATTGTGTCACTCAATTAACTTTTATTTAACAACAAATTATTGTGTAATTGTATTAATTATTATATAAATACTACTACTAATAATAATAATAAAATTAGCAAGTTTATTAATTAAAATAACATGTCACTAAACAAGTATTTCAAGCATAAATTCTTTGAGAATAAAAAGTCATTCAAAGTTTTAAGTCATGTAACTAAATTAAATTAAAAAAAAACATTAAATTAAAAAATTATATAATATTGGTTTATAATTGTCTCCTCCTCTAAATTTTTTTGACTCTGCCGCTGCACATAGATGCTTATTAAGAGAAATTAATGGGGTCTGTGTACTTGTGATTAAAAAGATGAAACATCATCAAGTCACTCGCATTTCATGATTCTATCATAACCATGTTTTAAAAAATAATTAATAAGATTATTTTGATCATTATAAATGGATTGGACCCTCTGCAAGTTGTTATGAATAGAACAACACGATAGACTATATATACTAGTAAAACCCAAACTATTAATTTAAATCCATGTCCGTCGGGCGATAAATTATAAAGCGCATGACTGATTAACGAATTTCTTATATTGAGAAGGAGCTGGGATGCATTTATGAATGAAAAAGGTTACATAAAATATCATGTCTATATAATTATTTTATTAAATGAAGTGTAGTGTTTAAAATTGTTAAAATAAAGTTTGACAATTCAAATTAAATTGACTCATATATTAATAGTAT
This sequence comes from Populus ilicifolia, assembly GCA_015708895.1. Taxonomy (NCBI): domain Eukaryota; kingdom Viridiplantae; phylum Streptophyta; class Magnoliopsida; order Malpighiales; family Salicaceae; genus Populus; species Populus ilicifolia. The sequence continues at coordinate 196,714 of SRLM01001973.1, read as the reverse complement.
ACATGTGTGTGCATGCATGCATGGTATCTTAAGAAAATATTAATTATATAAACTTCAAATCATATTAATTATTATCTTAGATTATAGATTTTTAGTCACTAATATGAGTCTTACCTATTTGGATTATAAAAACACGTAAATGAATTCAGTATATATATATTTGTTCGATTTTCATTATTTTTTTTTATTAACGTGGGTGTCCGGGCCAGCTTTCGCGCACCACGACTAATCCCACGGGCCCTGAAGTTAATGACCATGTAAGCCTCCAGTGGCCATCATATGAGCAACCAAGGACTCGAACCTGAGACCACAGAGGGAGCAAACCCCTTGATCCCAAGTCCTTACCACTTGACCACCATCTAGATAATTTTTGATTTTCATTATTTAAACCCCGGGGTCGTAGCCTCCTCATATCTTGGTGTAGCTTTGCATTTGATTTCAATGGTTTAGATTTTATTTTATTAACCAAGTTGATGGTTAATTTTTTTTAAAAAAATTAAAGTTGACTTTTCTTTTATAAAAAACTTTATTAATAATTTATACGTGACAGATCATATGATGTCTAATTTAGAAGAAGTGAAATCTTACTCATCCTTGAAGCAGCAACATAAACACCTACCCCAATACCAACTGCTGCAAATTTGTGATGGGTTCAATATCACTAGTTTGGTGTTCATGACAATGATTAAAATCAGTATAAACTAAAAGGGTGGGAGATTTTATTCTTTGAAGTTATTTTAATTTTATAATTAAATTTATAAATTTGATAAATTTATTTGTGTTAAATTAAATTATTTTTTTATAAATTTATTTCAGCTTGATAAACCAATTGATGAATTTGAAAAATTAACTTGAGCTGATTTTATATTTTTTTAATTATATTATTTAATATTAAGAATTATAATTTATAATTTATTTTAGTTTATTTTCTATAATATTATTTTAATTTTATATATAATCTTAGTTTCAAGTGTGATATATTAACTCAAATTATTTTTATTTTTTTAATTTTATTTCTTAACATTGAGTTGATTAAAAATTATATTTTATAATTTATTTTTTAAGTTATTGTTATTATTTCATAACAAAATCATAAATTTTATTATTTTAATATTAAAAAAATATTATTTTAAAATTATTTTAGTAGAGTTATGTTTTTAAAAATTACATAAATTATTTTTAAACTTATAAAATTAATCAAATTATTTCTAATCAATCATTATACATATAAATTATTTTTAACTATAAAAATATTAGCAACATTTAATTATTTTTTTATATTTTTTTAAAAAATTAACCAACAGAAGACATACGTGGATAATTTATTACCTGGTAGTCAATAATTCTCAACTTGAAGCTTCAAGCGTTCCAGCCCTCACCGTCCCTCGCGGGGACTTCGAAACGTGGCTGATTCATGAACTGGACCACCGCCCACATGTCAAACACCGTCGTTTCAATCAGCATTAGAAGGTCCCCGTCTTGTCCCCACCTACACTTCCTGCGGCCCCTCCACGTGACGCGACGAATATTCCTTCCATCTTCTCCGCCGGCGAATATTCCACGCTGGATCCTACGTGGCTATAATCTATACTTTGCTCTTGTCCTTGGCTCCGTCTCAGTGACCCTTTCACCGTTTGATCATCTATATGTTTTCCTAAGCTACATCCAGCGGTTATTATGGTCAACATGAACATGACAACGTTAACATGTGTTCCAATTCTAAATTTCTTCAGCCATGTTGCTTCAGATTCCTCGCCGAGCTTTCCTCAGCATGTCCATTCACATATATATTATTTTACTCTTCTGTTTTTGTAAATAAAAGAATTTTTCAATCAAATAACATGAAATCTCACATCCAAAATTTTAAAAATATGTTACTAATATATCTCCTCAACATCAAATATTGCACGCTACATGGGCTTAGCTTATAAATATTCAATTGATATCACTTCAATCTATGATTTATTAATAAAATATTTATTTTAATGTTATCTTGTCCCTTCCTCAATCAAAGAAGAACACCATGTTTTTTTTTTTTTTTGATTTACGTGGGGTGTCCGGGCCAGCTTGCGCGCATCACGACTAATCCCCACGGCCCACTAAATACCCTGCAAACCCAGTAGGCATGTAAGGCACCGCGGGGGTGACAGGCATGCACGCCAGGGCTCGAACCCAGGTGCAGTGGAAAGAGACAAACCCCTTCCACCG
>SRLM01001973.1:128037-194497 GCA_015708895.1 Populus ilicifolia | reverse complement strand
AAAAAAAAAAAAAAAAAAAAAAAAAAAGAACACCATGTTGTTGTTCAAATAACTAGTAAAAAAAAAATCTATATAAGCACTTGTATACACTTGTTTGTATTCGGTTTTTCACCATTATTATGCACGCTTGTTGAATTTTGGTCCCTTCTTCTTGCAAAGAATTGCTCCACATAAACAAATCCTCTGGACTCTCCTTTTCACTTTCTTGATAGCCTTCTCTTCCTTTTTCACTTTTGGGTCTTCTTATGTTTTGGGAAAGAAAGAGTGTTAGAAAGAGCAGAAGCAAAAAACCTGCTTGGAGACTTCTATTTTCCAGCCAGTGAAGTAGAAAAGATACTTTTTGTGGGAGGTGTTATACATGGAGAGAACAACATTTGTTGGGGGAGGGAATTATCCATACGAGAATGGGATGGTGATGATGACAAGAGACCCTAAGCCAAGACTTAGGTGGACTGCTGATCTTCATGATCGTTTTGTTGATGCTGTCACCAAGCTTGGTGGCCCCGACAGTAAGTTCACTCTAAATTCATCTTCTTCTTCTTCTTTTTTTTTTTTCTTGTTTAAACTTTATTTAATTTCTAGCTAGCTAGGAAGGATTTGCAAGATTGATGATTTGCTTGATTCAGTATCCCATATTAATTGAAATAACCATATTAGCACGCCTAGCTCATTTGGAATCTTCCAGGAAATATGATTAGAGCCGGTGCAAATTTTCTCCTTGGTCTTAACTTGATTTTACAGAAACTATATCAGAAATACTGCTCCCAGTGATAAAAAGACACAGGCTCTGCCTTGACTATAGCAATGCCGTTGGCATCGAAACACGATAATGACAAGACAGTTCATATATCTGGTCTATTACTAACGAATTCTTCTTAATATTTGTATGAACTTAATCAAATTGAGTCTAAATTTGAATGTTTTCTCTTTAATCTCGTACTTAATCTAATTATATAGACTGGATTTATTTTCAGAGGCAACTCCAAAGGCAGTCTTGAGGTTAATGGGATTAAAGGGTTTGACATTGTACCACTTAAAGAGTCATTTACAGGTACAGTTTTAACATAACTAATGCTGTTCACATCACTGATGCTTGATCTATTTCCTTTCCTTTTGCCTTTGAATTATGACTCTTTAAATATGCTGGCTTATTTATCTGCAGAAATACAGACTAGGGCACCAGGCTCGGAGACAGAACATTTCAGAACAAAGCAGGGAGAGCAGAGGTTGGTTCATCATTGCTTTTCTTATTATCCCATTTTGAACACAAATAACTGGTTTCAGCTTGAAAAATTGGCGCTTGATCCCACTGTAGCTTATAAAGCTCTTACAAGAACTTGCATAGCCAATTAGTTGTGTATTATAAGTCTCGCGACTTACCACTTCAATTGACTTCTAGGGGCTTCATATGTAAACTTCAGTCATGGTTCCTCAGCGACAAGTACCAGTTCACCAAGAATGGATAATGAACAAGGGTATGCTCCGCCATCGTTCTTCTGTATTTACATGTAGTTTCTGTGAGGAAAAAAATTGATTTTTTCTGGATGTCTCAAGCCCTTAACTGTTTCCTTGAACATTGCTTATTTCTATCCACAAGTGTTTTTGTTTTTGCCCCTGTACAGAGATTTTTATGGATTATGCCCCTTAACTAGTAATTCCATTAAGGATTGTCCTTGAAAAGAAAATCTTAAAAAAGGAAGAAACTGAAATGTTTTTTTAATGAGTTAGGTTCTTTTAATTTATGAAAATGTGATTTCTTCTTCTTTTTTTGGTCTCTTTTTAAAAGTTCCTCATGTTATTTTCTAGAGGTAATGACCACTCAAACTAACGGAGTTGGGTGAATGGTACAGTCCTTAAAGCAATAACGAGTTGAACAACAAAATCCATTATAAGTTTTGTGTCGAGGCATAGTGGCTAAACGTGTTTATTCGCAAATTTCAATGTTGGTACTAATTGATGTATGTTCGAAACAGAGAAATCCCAGTTGCAGAGGCATTGAATAGTCAGATTGAAGTACAGAAAACATTACAAGAACAACTTGAGGTATAACTTTCACATAAGAGTCTGCCCTCTCTGTCTTTGTTTCTCTATTTTGGTAGTTTTTCCTAGAATATCACTGAACTTAGCCAGGTCATTCTCAAATTTTTAGTTTGATACGTTGAGTTGATCTTCTCTACAACAGGTACAGCAGAAGCTGCAGATGAGAATAGAGGCACAAGGGAAGTACTTGCAGTCCATACTGGAGAAAGCCGAGAAGAGCCTCTCACAGAACTTGAATGACGACGGAAATGGGAATTTAGAAGCTACAAGAGCTCAATTAACAGGCTTCAATTTAGCTATATCTAGTCTCATTGAGAATTTGAATGCAGAAGATAGGAAACCACGCATCACTGATTTGCAAGGTGTCAATATCAAGACAAATGGTTCTGCAATCCATATCGATAGAGAGGGACAGACACAGGAAACTAAAGATGTGAAGCACCACCTTCATGGAGATTCCGTACATTTTGACTTAAACACCAAGGGTACCTATGATTTTGTTGCTGCAAATGGATCTGAGTTAGAACTCAAAATGCTTTCATATAGGAGATAAATTAGTAGTGATATTTAGTAATTACTTCCACAACAAACATTTTGCAACTCCTTATAGTGTGACCCTAAAAAGCTGCTTATAAATTATGTTATAAACTTGACAGATCCTCTATTTCCAATTTGTTGTGTATGGTTCATTTTTCTGCTCTGAGAACTGCATACACGTAAATCACCATGTTACATTTGTACAAAACACTCAAGTCGGAGCTAGGCCCCTCTGTCTTCTTAAGACTTGTCATCATGGCCTCGGCAGTCAGGTCCTGTTATACCAGATGCTAGGCCTACGTTTTCGTGAAAGTGAAAAGCCTTAATCTTCGAAAGAAGCTTTAAGGTCAATAATACTCAAGGCCAGACCACAAATTAGCAGGCATATAGGCATTCAAGATAAATCTCGACGGAAGAAAACAGCAGTAATATTAATTGATTAGCCCACTAATCGTTTCATTAAAACATTCCACACAATTTGTTCTTGATATATATCGTTCTGATGATACAAAACGTTAATAGATCAGGAGGACAAAAAAGGCAAGCAAGAAGAAGATTTTCAGATACTCATTATAGTGCTGCTGTAGGATGTGGGTTACTTTTTAAATAAAGATACTCAGATATTCATCCATGCGAGTGTATTTCACTTCTGGATAAAGGTTTGAAGCTTCTTCTCCATCTTCTCCTATTTCAAAATTTGTCAAACAACCTTCGTAGGAAATATGATAGAAATGCCCCATTCCTGCCTTTGCTGCATAATCCTTGTCTGCAACATACAAAAATAAATTTAATAAACCAATATAACCAAGGTAAACAATGAAAAAAAAAGATGAAAAAGAGTGATGTATATATGATGTTGGATCATTTTTTTGTTTATTCCTCATATGTACCTTTCATGGAAGCTAGGAAGTCTTCTCCAGAAATGATGATCTTTTCTAGTTTCTTTCCACTGAGTTTCTCCCAGATCTCAACTAACTGTATTTGTGAGAGAATGTTTTCTGGTGGCCTTAGGTACAATGTTTTGTTCAATGCTCGAGGATCATCTATTGCTTTGATTGTGTATGTTGCAATATCATCTTCATCCATATAAACAGCTAAACAACAAAACAACATATAGCATTATTCAGTACAAACTACAACCAAATAGGATTAAAGGTTTCTTTCTCCTCACTACCATCATTACCCTTAACATTTCCATCTCCATAGAGACAAACTTTATCTTTTGGAGGGGTTAGGGTCTCAAGCTGAGAGAGGTTGCCAACAAAGTAACCCGCAAAGCAGTTAGCGGATACATAAGTGAAGGGGATCTTAGCATCCTCAATTGCCTTTCTTACTGTCATTTTCTGGTCAAATGTTTCTCTTCCTGGTGCTAGTGCATGCTCCATTCTTGCTGGGTCCATACCAAATTCCGAAGGCAAGAAACGCTGCCACAACTCAATAGAAGTATGTTTAGACTTCTTAATTAGTACCCTAGTAAGATAATACAAAATTAAGCAAGTGTGACAGTGATTTTTTAATGTTATCTTCCATTAACTTATTGTTATTTGGTTAGAAATCCTTAAGAAACCTACAATTTGATCTTAATTATTAATTAATATCCTAAATGAACTTAATTAGGATATTGTTTTAAAGTGGAAAGTATATTGCACAAGCCTTTAATTTGGGCCTTTGCCATAAGCAAATAGATTATAACACAGCGACTAAAGTGATCAGGCATATCATGCTTTGTTTCGCTTCAATTAAATGTTGGAGCGTCACCGCTATCTTATCTTAAGCGATTTGATCATCGCCAGAAGGTAACTAGGTCAAATACTATTGTTTCTAATGTTATCTCAGGAAAGAGTTAAATTATGTGGAGCCATTAATTATTCAGTATTCCAGAGTGCTTCTTGCTACCAGTTTTAACGACAACAGCGAAACACCTCCATGTTAAAAACTAATAGCTAACTTTGAACTGCATCACTTGCATGCAGGATAGCCCGAAGGAGGAGAAAAAAATGCATAGAAAGCCACTAAGAGCTTACGGTACGAACTGAATTATCATCAATATTCAAGTACCTTCACGTTTCCCGCTTCTTTGATGGCATCCACGAGCTTGAGCTGCATCAAAATGTTGTGGCTCTTAAAATGCACCCCGGACATGGTGCAAATGACAACATCAACGTTCTTTACTGCCTCCACAAGGCTTTTCTGATCGGAAAATGAACCCTCAACAAGGCGAGCTCCTTGCTTTTTAAATGACAATAGCAGCTGTAGCTTATCAATGTCAAGGCCTGTCTCAGGACGTTGAAGGACGTAGGTTATATGGCCTTGGTTTATGCTTGCCTTCACAATTCTCTTCCCGATATACCCAGTAGCCCCAACAACAAGAACCTTGCTCTTTGCCATGAGATTTGATTGTTTCGAGAGTCATAGAACCATGCCTTATATAAAAGATTCTGCAAAAGGCTTCGTCGTGATTTTGTTAATTAATTTATATCTTGGCGGTCGTTTTATTTTATTTTATTTTATTCCATTCTTTTGAAACACAAGATACTATTGAATTGGTGACTTGAAATTGTCAATGGTTTAGTAGTTTAGGAAAATTCATTCACCGGGGCTTCAGAGAGGAGCCAGACGGGTTAACTAGGTGACACAAATTTTCGCCTTGAATATTGACGGCAGTTAAAAGTTCTTAGAAAGAAATTATATATATATCAAGATATTAATGGCTAGATTAAACATAAAAAACTTAAACCTGTAATTCAAGAGTAAGGCGAAATGAACTCTAAATTTCCCGAGTTCCAAACACTCAAACTTGGACACAGTTGGAGGATTTCGACGTGGTAGCCGTCGTGCTCATTACTCAAATGTCAGGCGGTGGGTGCACTCACCTCAAGAAAAAGCAAAATGAAGAGATCTTCCTTTGTCAACGCCGCTGGCGTATCCTTCTTCCATTCTTTTCAACGTCTATTTTGGCACAGACTTTCATAAGTAACCTCTGCAAGCGCTTTATTTGTCAAATCTCGGTGATGTAATCTTAACGTAACTAAGTTGTCATGTTTCTGTCGATAAAAAAGAGAAAGGAAGCCGTGAATTAGCCAATAATCAGGCCATTTAGGTGATCTGTGGTATGTCTAGAAATTGATTAGACAAAGGGGCAGGGGGCATGAGGAACATCCATGATTTCTTTAACTTGCTGCAACTGATTTAGACGACGACCAGATTCATATGTTCGCGTGTGTAACCATCTCACTAGAAAAAAAACCTTGGCCATGCTAATTGATTGTGTTTTTATTAGTGATGAGGAATTAAGACCCTTCTAATTGAAATTAATGTCAGATCATTCCATTCTCAAAGGGAGGGATATTGAGCCTAATTTCTCATTAGCACAATGTTAATGGACTAAATTAAAAAAATAATCATTTGGTGACTGAAATGGAAAAACCCTCGAAGCAGAAATAAAGAAAGAAGAAGCACTTTGCGAATCACATTAATCCGTGTGCGTGTGGCATTGTGCTTCCAAGGTACTTTTGCCATACTTTTAATGTTTTTGTTAAAGCTTATTAAGTGGACGCAGCAAAACTTACATTGACCGGGAATAAAGTTATATTTACTAAGCTTGAGTTTATAATTTTATAGGTTATGAATTTATTTAAAAGATTAAATTAGATTTAGAAAACATTTTAATTTTTTTAAAATTTATATTTGTTTAGTTTGATCTTTTAATATTTATTTAATTAGATCTTAAGTTCTATTATTTTTTTATTTGTTTTCTATAGGATTTTTTTACTAAATTTAAAAATAAGTTGGTTAACTTGAATTTTTTTAATTATTGTTTTTTGTTGAATTTAGCTTTGATTGAATGATTTTTATTTTATAATTAAATTAAATTAAATAATTAAATATAAATATGAGATCACGTCTTGGTATTTTACTATGTTTGTTTTTTGGGTTAATACTCCGATGAGACATGTGATCTTTTTTGGTATCATCGAGTAGTCTTTTGCAATAATGTTAAGGCTACAAGCTTTTTCTTGATAATAGGGTAATGTCTATAGTAAAGAGATGACGGGTCTTTAATGAGTTTTTTTTTACAAGTATATTATTGCCAACTCATTTTTATATTTAATAATTACTATTTTTTGTTAATATTTTTATCCAATTATATTATTAAATCAACTCAGTTTATCTAACTCAATCTATGTCTTAGATATTTCTTACTTTCAAAAAAATATTAGTATTGTCGGAACATTTGTTTTATGTTAAAAAAAACATTGATTTGGTCCCTAATGTAATGTGGGCAACAATTTAGTAATAGCTAATTGTTCAGGAGCCTGGTTGGTATTCTATGAATTCTTATAAGTCAAGTCTCATATGTGGTATAAATAATCTATATATATATATATATATATATTGTTTTGGCACCTACAGAATCGATCATTTTGGCAGTGGTGATCAAAGCTAATTAATGGATACATATCAAGTCCATGAATTTAACTTTGATCTTCTTTGTTCCATATCATGCACTGAAAATAAGTTCTCTTTTACCTTCATTAATTTTCAGTTAATTGTATACTTTAAGGATCTAGTTTATGGTGTATGTTGAAGAAAAAAAATCTCATCTCAACCTTCTAGTGCATTGCATGGTAATATTACTGTTATTGATCAAGTCATAATCTCAATTGATGGCTCAGCTTTACAAGAATGAGTCGTACACCATGTCATCTTGCCCCCTTCACCATTCTTTCTTTAAAAAGCTACCGAGTTTATTGGCCGAATTGAAGTGCGGATGTTCATGCAAATATTTGTGGACCTGTCAATTCTCATGCTTGGAAAACTCGGTTTATTTAGAACTAGCACATCATTTAAAAAACTTTGACAAAACTAGCGCATATCATTTTTTATTTATTTAAAAATAGCATTAATATCCGGTAAAGTTGCAGGTGATAACCATGATTTTTTTTTTTATTAATATGAAGTATTCATTCAATTTATGCATTTTAATTAATTTCGCACATCTTCAAGTTTTCAATATTTATAATTATTGAGAAGTAAATTTAAAACCTAACAAGTTAGATTACCTTAATAACCATGATTTTTTTAATAATTTGCAACGAGAAAGTGAAATATTTTAAACAAATATTTAAAATGAATTGACACTAATTCCAGTAATAAGAAGAGGCGGAATAGAAAATAAAAGGAAAAAAAAAGAAAAATAATACCCCAATATTAATAAAACTCTGATAACAATATATACTTATATCATTAAAAATATCTAAACCAAATAAATTCAATAATATTAAAAAAAAAAAAACAGTAGCCAAAGTAGATCACACACGCCCACTCAACAGGTGAGTTGTCTATTAACTTTGCAGTACACGTTTGGTTCACTTCAACTTTTGTTGGTGATTTTATTTGGAATTGTTAAATTTCTCTCGACGTGATATTTAAATGACACTGGAGGTTTCACCAGCTGTCTGCTTGCAACGCTCACCAGCTTCAATAACATCTGTCTTAAAAACTCATCTGAAGCCTGTTAAATTTCTCTCGACATGATATTTCAGTGATTTTATTTGGTGTTGCTGTTTGCTGAGAGTCAGAGTTGGTTGGGGCTAATGCCTGCTAGTGTTATTGTCGACGTCTGCTGCTAACAGGGGGAATGGAGATTGGAGAAGAGAGTGAGAGGAAGAGAGCAACATGGGTGGGTGGCGGCGGCTCGATTAGGGAGGGAAACCTGATCGAGCAAACAAAAAATTTATTCATTCAGGTTGGTTCCGGTCGGTATCCATTACTGGTATGAAACAAATTAAACCAGCTCTGGGATCTTTCAGCAACAGCAAAACGGTGTAGTAGTTAGCACATGATGATCTTCATGTATACGTTTTGAAATTCCAAATATACTCTAAGATCAAAGTAGTCACCTTATCCCCTCTTCGTTCAGGTAAGAAGTTACTTTATAACGTAAAAAGAAATAAAAATGCAGGTGATGTTACGTTTTTTTCAACATCAAGAAATATTTAAAGTGTGAAATGAAAATTCAACATATTTCTTTAATAAAATAAATTGATATATNATATATATAAATTGATCACGCACAGTGCAATTCACTGCTGAAAGTGACTAAAGGTATGGTCGTTGAACAATAACTCCATGCAAAGCTTTTAGTTTTGTTTATAATATAATTGTAATTGTAATGTAATATAGTGCTATATCAAAAATAAAATTTTTATTTAAATATATTTTTAAATAAAAAATACTTGAAATGGTCATTATTATTATAATTCCAAAAAGATTCTTAGGTTAAAAAAACATTTGTTTTAGTGGGAAGGCCTTAAGAATGCTATCCACCATCATTAATGCATTTATAAAACAAAAAATTCTTTTATTTTGATCTCTATTTAGATTTAAAACTAGTTTAGTAAAATAAGAAAATATAAGGAAATTGATGATATAACTTAGTTGTTCTATTCGATGGAAAGAAAGTTTTTTCTATAAAGCTTTAAATATATCATTAGAATTGTTTCGGATTCCAAAAAGAAAGTTTATATTAACTTTTTAAATTTCAGCGAGTTGTCAAAGAAATTCTAGAACGTACATGGCCAGTCTGTCGTCTGTCCCCAACCAGATTCACATGTGTATTATTTTGTGTTCCCACATGACGGGAAAAGGAGCAATGCAGGATTTTATAAGGTTTTGTAGACAAAGTTTCAGACACTTTATGTTGAATAAATGGTCGTCCAGTATCCACAAACTCACCTTGTTTCTCGGCGCCACCGGAACCAATATTAATTATTAACAAAAATTAAGGGGTTTGTCCATATTCATTACAATGTATATTCCAATTCATTGTGTTTGATTTTTTTTTTGTTATTGAATTTTTTCTATGCTTTTTCCTAAATTTGTTACTTAGTAGTAGTTTAAGAGAAAAATGTTATTGAATTTAACAAAATTCATGTACTTATTAACATGTTTGGTTATTTGATCTAGTTCATGTCCCTCATGAATTTAATTTTTTTAATTTTATTATTACATGTTTAGTTAATTGAAAATTTAATTTTATATTCACTTTTTTTTTATAAATTTATTATAATTTTAAAAAAATCTAGATATTTGATTGATGTTTGAATTTATAATTGTCTATGTTATTATATAATTAAATAAAAAAATAATTTTAAAAACATATTATAATCTCAATGGAGTTAATGATCCGATTTATAGGTTTAATGTATTAACTTGGGCTATTTAATTCATAAGTTTGACGAGCTTACCCGCTAACCGGATATGAGTTTTTTGTTTTTGGTCTTTTAATTATTTTTTGTTTGATTTTATTTTTAATTTTATCTTTTAATGTTGGATTGATTGTAAAATAAACTACATGATTTATTTTTATTTAATTTCTATAGGGTTATTGTTATCTTAAATAAGTGTTTATTTTAAGTCATTGCTCAATTTTTATAAGCATTTATTTTTATTATATAATTAAATAAAAAAAATTATTTAACCGGGTAGAGTTGAACCAAGGTTCCAAGAGACTGATATCTATCCAATTATAATTGTTTTAATATTTTTAAAAAAATATAAGTTTTTTAAAAAGTTAAGTTATTGAATCCATGAAATTAATTAATTTAAATCAAATAAATTTCATATGATTTAATTAAAAGCCTGAATTAATTAAAGAAATAATTTAAAAATTTGATGAAGTTCAATAATATTATTAAAAAAAAACTTTTTAAGGCGCTTAATATTTTTTTTATTTTTGAGATTTAAAAAAAGTAATTAGAGTACTTCAGAGCGCGGTACACGGTAGTAGTACAATTGCTAAATTCTAGATCGGTGAGAGACAAGTTAAGCGCTTCCTATCAACGGTCAGGGATCAGGCAAGAACGTGGTTGGTGATCTTCTACATGTGAAACCGAGGAAAGTTAAGTCGGTCATACTGTCCTGTATTTTCCAAGCAGAATCATTGAATCCTTCTGACAAGTATCTGATCTAGTGTTTTTCGAGTTCTAGAAAATGGGCACTTTCATTTTTCCTACATTTGTGGTTGAACCAACCGTCTTGTTTATAATCATATTTCTATTCTCGAGATCAGATTTTCTTCCATGTGTAATACTTGCAGATCTCTTGCTGTCCACTCGAGTTTAGAGATCTATTTTCTGGATTGTTCAGAGTCGGCGCAATAACAGCAGTGGAGAAATGCTGTCATCAGATGAATTGGTAGGTTCACCGTCTAATTATATGAGCAGCAAAAACCTTCTAGTAAAAAATAAATACTTTAAAAAATAATAATTACTACAAATTCAAAGAAACAGCTCGCCGGTGTATTGCCGTTTCTTTTAATTGTCTTCTCAAAGGCGGTGGGAGGGGAATCATGGTTGGTACGACCGAGAAGACGGAAAATAAAAATGCGGTGGATACTGTGGTGGCCGGTGCGGTTAAGGTTTGAGACTCAAGAAAACAAGACCATGGTCATCAAGCCAAGTCGTCTACTAGCTGCTCTACAATTCAATACATAACAAGGCAGTGCTTATTAAGCAACGCCAACGGTGTATATCAATTTCTTTTCAATTAATGTATAGGATAAGAAACTACGTATCAATATTCACATTTAACAGCCTAGATTCGGCAATAAGGCGTAAGAAAATAAAACTTTTTAATTTGGAAAATCATATGAGATATATATTTTATTGTTAGGAATATAATCAAGCAAGCTGCCTGCCCTTCAGCTCAAATGTTGGTTAATGAACCTAGAAAGACAGGAATATACAGAGAAACATTATTCATCACTATTTTATTTTATTTTTTCAAAACTTAAAGGATATGATGTACTTACTATGCATCATATTATAAAATATTGTTCATTACAATAACTTTTTCTCTTTTCACCTTTGGTTTTTTTCTTCAAAAAAAAATTATATTTTTTATTTTATTTTATCTCGCAACATTTGATTTATTAAAAATAAAATATCATAATTTATTAAGATTTGCTTTTTATATAATTATTTTAGTTTCAATATCCACATTGTAAATTTAGCAATTTAACCAGATGACTCAGTTTTTTTAAATTATTTTTTAATATTAGATTGATCAAATATTGACTTCATGATTTATTTTAGTTTATTTTTTATAATGTTATTTTTGTCTTCTTATCTAGATTACAAGTTTTACAGGTTAACTTGGATTTACTCGAGTCATTTTATTACGTTAATTCTTGGATTGAGAATTTTTTCAATTTTATTATTTAAAAATTGGTTGATTGAGAATTGTGCTTAATAATTTATATTAGTTTGTTTTATATGCAATTATCCTAGTCTCATGACTCGAGTCATGAGTTTAATAGGATAATTCAGGTTGAATCGAGTTATTTTTTTTGTTATTTTTTAAAAGGTTATTCTGATCTCATATGAATTTGGTGAGTTAACCCTAACTGACTTAGATTTTTTTTTAATATGATTTCTTTTCAGTTTTATCCTTTAACATTAGGTTGAATGAAAATTAAACTTTTTAATCTATTTAGATTTATTTTTTATGGGGTTATTTTGATCTTATGACTTGGTTCATAGATTTGATAATTTAACTCAAGTTAATTCTAGTTGTTGTTTTTTAATTATATCCTTGAATATTTAATTGATTGAGAATATAATTTAATAATTTATATATATTTATTTTATATAGGGTTATCATAATCGCATGATCAAGGTAATAAATTTGACTAATTAATCTAAATTGAGTCGAGTCGATTAGCATATTATCGTCTCTATATTTTTTAAAAAAAGATTTTAACTTGGTATTTTTTTAGCCAAACTATGATTTTATTAGTTATTTAAATTTTTTTTAGATTTATCAGGTCAATCTAATTATATCAGAATAATCCCTATATGATTTAAATTTTTGTTATTCACTAGAAAAAATATTAGTAATATTTAAATATTTTTTAATATTAAAAAAATATTATTTCTTCCACAGCGAAATTAGCAGGATATCGATCTAGAGATTCACTAAATAGAATTTAAAAAAAAAAAAGGCATTGGAAAGGCTTGGTTNATATATATATATATATATATATAAATGGAGTTCTTCCTCTAGCTTGCTAGAGACCAAAGAGTTGTTGGGTATCCCCAGTTAATATGAGATCTCTAGCTTATTTTTTAAGAGAAGCAACCTCTATATACTATTAAATAAATCCTTATAGAATTTTTATTATTATTATTTTTGTGAGGAAAAGTTACCTCCCAAGCTAAACTAGGAAGCAACGGTAACCTCATGTTTGTTTAAAAAATATCTGCTTGGACTCAAGGCTGCTATATAATGGCATGAGGGAGGGTCATGTATTCCATCCCACGAGAGAGAGATCAGATGGAGAGCAAAAGCAAAGTGCTCGTTGTAGGGGGGACTGGGTACCTGGGAAAGAGGCTGGTGAAGGCAAGTTTAGATCAGGGTCATGAAACATACGTATTGAATAGGCCAGAGATAGGTGTTGATATTGATAAGGTTCAAATGTTGATGTCATTCAAGGAGCAAGGAGCCCATCTTGTGCAAGGTTCCTTCAATGATCAGCGAAGCCTTGTCGACGCGGTTAAGTTAGTTGATGTAGTTATCTGTGCAGTTTCCGGTGTCCATATCAGGAGCCACCAAATCCTCCTCCAACTCAAGCTTGTTGATGCTATCAAAGAGGCTGGAAATGTTAAGGTAGATTAACTTGTATGTATACATGAATCGCCTGTTCTTTCTTTAATGATAGTAGTGTATTATCTTTTGTTATTTCCAACTTCGTTCCTAATTTCCTTCTCTCTGTGTGGCTTGACCACTTCTCAATCATCATTAATGTTGTATAATTAAGCACAAACATTAAATTGAAGGGTGAAATGTGTCGCAGAGATTTTTGCCCTCCGAATTTGGCACTGACCCTGCAAAAATGGAGAATGCTATGGAACCTGGACGGGTTACATTTGACGATAAAATGGTAGTTAGGAAAGCAATTGAAGATGCTGGAATCCCTTTTACATATGTTTCTGCAAACTGCTTTGCTGGATACTTTCTTGGAGGTTTATGTCAACCTGGACACATCATCCCTTCAAGGGAACACGTATCCATACTGGGAAACGGCGAAGAAAAAGGTACCTTGATAAAAAGGATGGTTAATTACTACATAGCTAGGTTGTTTTTCTCTGATAATTTGTGCTTAATAGAAAAGAAAATTATGTTCTAATCTCTTTTCCTACATGTATTTGATTCGACAGCAATTTATGTTGATGAAGATGACATAGCCATGTACACTATCAAGACCGTAGATGACCCTCAGACCCTGAACAAGACATTATACATTAGGCCACCCAAAAACATACTGTCTCAAAGAGAAGTAGTTCAGATATGGGAGAAACTCATCGGGAAAGAGCTGCGTAAATCTACAATTTCCTCGGAAGAGTTCCTGGCAGCCATGAGAGGTAAGGGGTGTTTGTTTGTGTGGTTTTTTAGAATTTATTTATTTATTTTTTAAAATTATTTTGATATATTGGTGTTAAAAATATTTATTAAAAAAATTATTTTTATATATTTATAAGTAAAAAAAATTAAAAAAACATTTTAACTAATTTAATTTTTAGCATTTGTAATTGAATATCAGAAGTAAATGTAACAATCAGTAATTCGAATAAATTATCCTTGTATGATTAATGCCTAATCAACTTGCTTGTTTTGTCTCCTTGAAACAAAAATGAAGAACAAGATTATGCTGAGCAAGTTGGATTGACACATTACTACCATGTTTGTTACGAGGGATGCCTTGCAAATTTTGAAATTGGTGATGAAGGAGAGGAAGCTTCGGAGCTTTATCCAGAACTCAAGTACACCACAGTGGAGCAGTACATGAAACGCTATTTATAATTCTCCAATTTGTATATTCGTAATTCTGTGTTTTTTACTTCTTAAGATGACGAGAGCAGGATTCAAACTCAGGGCCTGCTTCTTCTTCTTCTTCTTCTTCCATGCTTTTCAAGAGTGAACAACCATAATTGGAAACCTGTGCAATTTATTGCTATAATTGACGCAAAGTACCTTTGTTTTGTGTGTTTGGAAGACACGGTGACTAGAAGGCGACTTGCTACTTGTGTTCCCAATTTTAAGTTAAAGATACTGTTTGAGAAGAAATCTCACTAATGAAGCAACAACATTTGATTTCTGTTTGTTGAAGGTGACATGATCACCTTTTCTTTTCTTTTCTTTTCTTTTCTTTTTAATACCAAGGTATCCTATCCTCATTCTAGTTTTCGGACATTGATGGTGTGTTTTATTTACGTGGCTATACCGTGTATTTAAAAAAAATTAAGTTTTTTAATTATTGTTTTATTTTAAAATTATTTTAATTTATTGCTATCAAAAATAAATTTTAAAAAATAAAAAATATTATTATTTTAATATATTTTGAAGTAAAAAAAACTTTAAAAAACAATCATTACTATAATAATAATACTACCCAGTAAAATTTCGAAGCATATTCTAGTTAGTTTTTTCATGGTCATGTTTAAATAATTAATTTGATTATGTTGCAGGTGATTTGCGTGTATATCTTCACATATATCTATATGTATGTTGGTGCAAAAAAAATAGATAAAAGGAAGCGAGGGATAAAAATGAAAGAGGATTAAAAACAAATTAAAGAGCTTAAATAAAAAATATTCTTTATCATTCTTTTATGGGACCAAATGCGATTTTCTAGTACTTATCGGATTTTAATTATCATTGTTTTTAATGAGCTGAGCTGAATATGTTTTTATTTATTTATTTATCGTGTATTCTTTTCTAGTGCTGTGTTAAAATTATTTTCCATTTAGTTTCCTTAGTTCGAGAATTTTTAAATATTTATATATGAACAAAATAATAATTTAGCTCAATTTAAAATAATCTCAGTAGTGAATAAACTCAGTTAGCAATAAATTCTCACAGAAACATATGGTAATATATATAAAAAAAAAATTAGAGATGACAAATGAGTATTTGCTGGTTAGGTTTTTGCTATACTCATACAATATTTATTATTAACTAGATAAGAAACTTAGATATTTATATCTTATTCATTGAATTTATTGAATCTATATGAGCATCAATTACTCGAGTATTATTTATCATTTAATATAAAATCAAAAACTAATATATATTCAGGGTGTGTGTATCATAACAGGAGTTTGTTTTGGAATTCATATTGAATTTAACAATATTTATTGTATTTATTATTTATTAGATAAGATAAGTAATTACCTATCATCTCGATCAGGGCATGAGTCCATTAAGTTTAGGTTAATAATAATTTGCAAAAGGCAGGTTTTGATCACCATGGATTTGCAAAATCTTCACTTTGTCCCTTTTAACACATCGCTTACCGTCCAATTAAGTATTGTTATTGTTACATGGTCGTTAACTTCAGGGCCCGTGGGATTAGTCGTGGTGCGCGAAAGCTGGCCCGGACACCGACGTTAATCTAAAAAAAAAAGTATTGCTATTGTTTATTTACTTTCATACCTGCATTGTTCAATTGTAGGGTTACCAGCCATGTGCTCGTGCTGAAATAGATAAGTATTTTTTTTATTTATTTTATTACTCGATAGTGTTTTGTTTAGATTCTTTCCAATTTATCTTGTTTAGTTTGAGAATTTATTTTAAGATATTTATATATGAATGAAATTATAATTTAGATCAACTAAAAATAATTTTAATAATAAATAAATTGAATTAGCAATAAATTCTCAAATTGGACAAACATATGATCATTACTTAAGTTTGGTAATTAGGAATGACAATCAATACTTATGCGTCAGTTTTCTAGTAAATCTATACCCTATATTTATCAATTAGATAAAAAAAATTTAGATATTTATATTGTATTCTTTAGGTTTTAGATATCTGTTCAAGTATCCATTACTCAATTATTTTTAATCATTTAATATAATATAAAGGAATACACACACACTTCCAATAGCAAATAACCTAAGTTAGCAACAAGTTCTCACATGGCACAAGCATGTGCTGATTGCTTAAGTAAAGTAATTAGAAATGACAATGAGTCTATACGAATCGGGTTTCTAGTATATTTTTACCCTTATTAGTTGGATAGAAAAACATAAATATTCATATTCTATTCATTGGATTTTAGTTATTCATTTGAGTATCAATTAGTCAAGCAATATTTATCATTTAATATAAAATAAAAGAGTAATATGCAAACACACATATGCACACACCTTGATTTTTTATTTTATGCATACATTCTCCAATCATTAAGTTACTATTTGTATGCGCACACATACGTTACTGCAAAGCCATTTTTGAAATCTATTTTAATTTAATTCTATAACAATGAATTTAGATGATTTTAATTATAACAGAGACACCTCGATGAGCTAATTAGAATTAATAAAATAAATTTTTTAAAAAATATTATTTAAAGTTATAATAACTAAAAATCCTACCCTCGATAGCATGCATTAGGTGTCTAGATTCCCAACAAAACAAAACAAGACAGCTTTCACTAAATAAAACATGGGAATGGGACGTGATATCTATGTTGTTACAGGTCCCGGCCAAGGCCATCTCCGCCCCTGTATGCGCCTCTGTAACCTCCTCAATAAACGCAATTACCACACTACCCTCGTTCTCTCTTCTACCCTCTCCTCTGCCATTCCTCCCTCTTTCGCTCAAAACCCACTGGCCACCATAACCCAAATCGCACCCTTATCTCGACCATTACCTGGATCCGACCTCTTAAGCCAACAAGCTGCCGAGGATCTCCGTGCCCACCTCTCCAACAGGTGCGGGGTTCCTGATTTGCCCCTGCCAATCTGTGCCATCATTGATTTCCAGTTGAGCTGGACGGGACAAGTTTTCCGGAAATCCAGTGTTCCGGTAATTGGGTTGTTTACTTTTGGCGCGAGTGCTGCCGCCATGGAGTGGGGTGCGTGGAAGGTCCAGGCTGGTGATGTCAAGCCTGGTGAGACCCGTCTAGTACCCGGGCTACCGGAAGAATTGGCCATCACTTATTGGGATCTCAAAAGAAAAGCACTTGGGCCCACAGGCGGTCTGGGCCGGATACCTGGTGGAGGCAGCCCACCAGAGCCGGGTGACAAACCTCCATGGGTCTCAGAAGTTGAAGGGTCGGTGGGTTTGATGTTTAACACGTGCGATGATCTTGATGGTCCGTTTATTAAATACATGGAGGGTCAAATGGGGATGCCGACATGGGGTGTGGGCCCACTGCTACCCGAGAAGTATTGGCAATCGTCGTGTAGTATGATCAGCGATCCTGTGATTAGAGAGCAAGAGGGAGGGTCAAATTTTAGGAAACAAGAAGTGATCCAATGGCTGGATACAAAGCCACGTGGGTCAGTTCTATACGTTGCTTTTGGCAGCGAAGTGCGTCCCAGCGTAGATGAATATAAGCAGCTGGCAGATGCTTTAGAAGATTGGAGCCGACCGTTTATTTGGGTTGTTCAACACGACAAGGACCATCGTCCTCCTGATCCGGGTTTGCAGAAAAGAGTTGGAAATAGAGGTTTGATAATATATGGGTGGGCACCACAATTGATGATACTGAGTCATGAATCAACGGGTGGGTTTTTATCGTACTGTGGATGGAATTCCACAATGGAAGCGATCGGACGGGGGGTCCCTCTTTTGGCATGGCCCATTAGAGGCGACCAATACTACAATGCCAAGCTGGTAGTTAATTATCTGAAGGTGGGGTATAGAGTGGCTGATGATTTCTCAGAAATGGTCAAAAGGGATGATATAGTCAAGGGATTGGAGAGACTTATGAAGAGATGCGTGATCGGATGGCAGGAATGAAGTCAATATTTGAGAATGCAACTCCCGAGGCAGCGTTCGATTCCTTCGGTGACTTTGTTAACCAGAAATTAAAGCCTGTTTGATTTTGCATGTTTTAAAAAAAAATCGAATATATTTTTTATAGCAAAGCTTGTTATTATTTTGATGTTAAATTAAATTTCGTAATACTGAACGCTATATATAATTGATAGGTGAACTTTAGCTGTAAATAAGCTTGTTATATTTTGTATTTGGATTCCTCGTAACTTGTTCTTCCAATTTATTAACGATTATTTACCCCCCCCCCCTCCTCTTGTTGTAACTTGTTGATAAGGGTGGCGTTGCTTTTGAAGACATAAGCATGTTCAGCAAATATTGCTAATATTATGTTTTATTTTTTAAATATGCACTGATATTCAATTATTCAATATTTTTTTAAAAATAATTCGAAAATAAATAAATAAATTATTATTATATAAAATTAGCGTTAACTTGTTAACTTCCCAGTTCATCAGCATCCCTCCTAGTAGTCAAATAATAGCTGTTTGATAATATGATATTTTTAATAATTTATAAATATAGTTTTTTTCATCTGTTTATATGCAATTTAATACATAATTATGGTAATAATATGATATGGTTTGATTTTTAATTAACATGATATTAAAGATTAAAATAAAAAATAAAGATAAAAAAATAATCTAAATCAATATAAATAAAATTATCAAACTCATTATGAAATTATAAAAATTTTATATAAAATAAAAAAAATATAAATCTAAATATATATATATATTATTACACTAAATAATATTTTAATATCTTTTAAAAATAATATTTTTACAAGAAAAATAATAAAATAACATTTCAATATCTAGATATACTCGCGCAAGTGAAAATTATTGTCCGAAAGTTGATCTTATCTGATCCACCTTTGCTTCCTCATGAATTGAACTAGCTAGCCACGATCGTACGATTACACCTTAGAAAATTAAAACTACCTCGTCTGAAATTTTTCAACCAAAACACCGACACGGTTGGCTTCTGAGAAACCTCAGGTAGACAGTCAGCCTCGTTCCCAGCTACCATGTTTTAACTAACAGTCAAAACTTTGTTAGTCCATTTCTTTCTGATTAAGTCTTCTTCTCCTTCTTCCTCTATAAAAAGCTAGCTGCGAAGGAGTTAGATTTTCAGGTAGACAAAAGAAACCAGGATTGTCAGTCATGACTCAAGAGATATGGGTTGTTCCATTTTTTGGGCAGGGCCATCTCCTACCAAGTATGGAACTTTGCAAACACGTGGCATCAAGAAACTTCAGAACCACCCTTATCATTCCCTCTAACTTCTCCTCCGCTGTCCCCTCCTCTATTCACCAATATCCATTACTTGAAATAGCTGAATTACTCTCTTCTCCACCACCTTTGCAGCAGCATCCAGGACCCGACCCGCTTCTCCCTCCCCATAAGCATCACAACCAGATGGCACAAAGCCTTGAAAACCTCATTTCAACCCGATCACTGAACCCGGTGTCAAGACAACCCGCTTGTGTTATTGTTGATGTTATGATGAGCTGGACTGCTGAAGTTTTTGCAAGGTTTGAGGTTCCAACCATTGGGTTCTTTACATCTGGTGCGTGCTCGGCAGCCATGGAGTATGCCATGTGGAAGGCCCACCTGGATGACTTGAAGCCTGGAGAGATCCGTTTACTTCATGGTTTACCGGAGGAAATGGCTCTTACACACTCCGACCTTAAAAGGAGGCCCCACGGGCCTCCGGGTGGTAGAGGAGGTCCACCTGGCTTGGGCGGACCACCCGGTCCAATGGGTGGTTTTCCTCGACCACCAGGTGATGTGGGCCCTTCTAAAATGATGGGTCCACCGAAACCCGGTGCACCACCACCATGGTTGGAGGAAGTGAAGGGCTCGATTGCATATATGATCAATACATGTGATGATCTTGAGCACCCATTTATTCAATATCTAGTTGATCAAGTTAAGAAACCAGTTTGGGATATTGGTCCATTATTACCCGAGCTATATTGGAAATCGGCTGGTTCACTTCTTCATGACCACGAAATTCGAACCAGCCGGCGGTCTAACGTCACCGAAGAGGAAGTGATAGCATGGTTGGATTCAAAACCACCTGGTTCGGCAGTATATGTGTCATTCGGCAGTGAAGTGGGTCTTGAAATGGAGGAGAATCGGCATTTGGCAAACGCACTGGAAGCATTAAACCGGCCATTTATCTGGGTGATCCAACCTGGTACGGGGAGACCAGGTCCACCACCAGGATTACCTAGTGCTGATACTGAAGAAGATTATTTTCCTCGTGATCTAGACAAAAGAGTAGGTCAAAGAGGCATGATAATACGTGGGTGGGCACCACAACTGTTGATACTAAGCCATCCATCAGTCGGTGGATTTTTATCGCATTGTGGATGGAATTCTACCATGGAAGCTATTGGACGTGGTATCCCAATTTTAGCATGGCCTATCAGAGGTGACCAGGACTATAATGCCAAACTGATAGTGAAGCATCTCAAGGTTGGGTGCATGATTTCTGATGATTTCTCACAATCGATCGAGAAAGATGATATAATCAAGGGAATAGAGAGTCTAATGACAGACGAAGATGTCAAGAAGAGAGCAGCTTTGCTTGGTGCTAAATTTAAGCATGGGTTTCCAGCGAGCTCAGTGGATTCTCTAGATGCCTTCAGAGATTTCATAAACCAAAAGGGGCCCGTCGTTTGAGCTCAGCAACTTGATCTGGCTATGGTTAATAACCTTATCCGCCATGTGCTGTACAGAACATGGCTGGCATGTGTGTCTGCTCCATAGAAAAGAGTTCAAGAATTGTTGATCGGTACTTCCGCTGTGCAGAAACATGCTTATGGTTTTTTAATGCCTTCATATTGAATCTCCATTCTGTTTTATAGCCTTTTTACTTCCATTATTAAATTATTTTTTTTCCAGTTCTTTTCCATCGACAAATGTCCAAATCTGAATGAGGAATTGGGACAGTGCAATCTTTGAGCTTGAAGCACGTAAAGGAATGTGATGGTATGTATAAGCAGAGCTGCAGGTGCACGGAAGATCCAACCTTACTAAAATGCTAGACCGCTTTTGCTTTTCACTTTTAAATTGTATTCCAATCTATACTGAAATTTGTCCAGGAATACAGTAATATTATCTATATACTTTTTATTTTTTAATTTTTAAAGCTTTACTTGAAGGGAGAATGTTTTTGAATGCCTTTAATTTCTTATTCTTCATTTATTTGGGGGCAACACTATCTTCTTCTTCTTCTTTTTAGTAATAGTGTAATTATTATATTGCTTGATTAAATAATGAGCCTTTTGAGCCAGGGGTGTATAATAATTTTTATTTCATTATGAACAATTAAATTACATAAATATTCTGACTTTGTAAATTTGTTAGCCTTGATTCTAAAGGTTTAATTGTTATGTTATTGTTATTTAGTCCTAGGAGCTTTATTGTTTTGAATTGCTTTATTACTCTTGTTATTCAAGTTTTTTAGACCTTTTTTAAGGACTTGATTGTAATTTTATAAGAATCTTTTTATTATTGTTGTTGTTATTTGATATTTTTAGTTTTATACACATAAAAAAAATTTGTTATTAGCCACTTCACTGTTTTCGACAACACGTATAACTAACGATGGTTGAAATCAAATTAGTGCCATGTTATTTGATATGTTTAGGTTTTCTTTTTCTCCCTTAGTATATTAGTGTGGTTCGGTTTAGTACTTACTAATTAATTTTTTTTTCTCTTCTCTTTTCATTCTCTTTCTATTTTAGATTACATATTGGTCGTACAAAAAATTATATTACCCTTTATTTTATTTTATTCAATCTTTCTTTTTTTAATTGTAATTTTTAATCTATATTGATTATTTCTAATTGAATTTCATTTTTGATTTTATCTTTAAGTCTTTGATTTTGTTAGTATTTTATCAAATTTGATCGTCTTTTTTTTTTAATTGTTATTTGTTTTTCAATTATTTTCTTAATTTATTTGTTTTTCTATGATTCCATCCTTGAACATTTCCTTTCATTGAAATTTTAATTTTATATCAAGTTTGATGTTAATTCTTTTAATTGTTATTTTTTTAATTGATTTTTTTCAGTTTCATTCATAAATATTTAATTTCATTTAAATTTTCCTTAAACATTTAATTTTATTTAGTTTATTTTTGCATTTCAAAAGTATTTTTGAAAAAAATATTTGTTTAAAATTAATTTTTTTGATATTTTTAGATTGTTTGGATATGAGGATATGAAAAATAAATTTAAAAAATATTATTTTAATATATTTTAAATAAAAAAATATTTTGAAAGAAAATTATTAGTCCACCGTGCTCTTTTTATATCACTTTTTTTATTAAAAAAATACACATGACTCGAAAGTACCAATGGAACTCAAATACGAAGTGAAACACAAATTTAGACCCCACCAGGTTGCTTACGGCTAAAGTTGACCTTCATATTGGGGAATAGCTCTCAAAATCGCTGCTTTGCTTGTATCAATTTAACGAATAAGCACTTATAAATTTTAATCTACGTTTGTAAAATTTAATCTTGGATTAAATTTCTTCAAATTGTAAGATGACTGGTAATTATTCAAAGAAGTTTAAGAAATAATAATTTTCCCAACGAAATCTTCGAAAATGTTTATGGAATAAAAAAAAATAGATAATTCTCTTACTTTTTTTTATAATTTTTAAGGTAAAAAATTAATTTTATGGGATATTTTAAAATCATTAAAGAAATAAAAATATTCTTATGCTTTTTTACAGATTTTATAATATAAAAATTTAGTAATCCAATTGGGGGTTGAATCAACATTTTACAAATGCATGATGAAGTTTGAACAAAGGCTTCCCTGGCAAATCGATACAAACAAGGGCATTTGTGACTTTCAGTAATGATATTGATTCCATTACTAAATATAATTACAGCTTCGCAACATGAAAATACAATGAAGCATAGAGTACTCGGCAGCAAAAATAAGAAACCAACCAAACTTAAAATCTATTGACATGGACTAACACGAACCAATAGCAAATAATAGATTGATGGATGCTATGCTGCAGGCTAGATAAAATTTTAAAATAGTAAATTTAGGTGACGGTAATGTTTCTAAAAAACTATGTGAAATATAAAATTTAAATTATGAACTTGGTATAATCTAACCAGCTGGGTTTAATTTGATAATATGAAAAAATAGAATGGAGGAACCACTAATAAGGGTTTTTTATTGATGTTAGACCAAGACACGCGCAAAACAACTAACATATATAATGCATGTGTTTGGACAATTTTTTTTTTAAATTTTAAATTTATTAAAATATAAACATGCCTCTTATTCCACCAACTTATAACATAAAAACCGTGATAAGAATACAAAAAAGTTCTTTAACCCAAATATTTTTTAAAATGATTTCAAGAATAATAAGACAATTTTATTGTTCAATATAGAGGTAATCATTTTCAATTTAGTTCGATTTTTATCCATAAAAAACAATCAAATTAAAAAAACCTGAAACTAAACCAAAACCAGCCCAAACCGACTGGTTTTGGTTCTGTTTTGATTTGGTTTTTACTAGACAAAACCAAAAAAACCTATATGATATTTTTTGGCTTTGTAATGGGCTTTTAATAGATTTCTGATTGGCTTGCAATTAATGTTGATATTGTCTAATTTTCTTTAAAGATTTCTAAGCATGTTTAATTTTTTTACCACTAAATATTAATTTGTATTAAATTGTTATTGTCAATCTTATATTTATTAAGTTTTTTTGCCACTGAATATTTATTTATATGAAATTGTCAATGTCAATCTTGTGTTCAATATTTTTATACTTTCAAAAAATTTAAATAACACACACTCACAATCACACACCAATAAGTTAAAGTTCAAATTACAAATTATTGCCTTTAAAGGACTTAAAAAACAACAACAAATAATATTATCATAAAACACTCAAAGCTGAAAAAAATAAATCTTTACTTGCATATCTTCTCAATAAAAAAAACACTTTAAGAACAATGCACTTTGATTCTTAAAATTTATAATCTAGAATTATAATATAATAATTTAAATTAAAAGATATATAAATTAAAAAATAGTATTTTTACCATTCATTTTTAATGAATGCATCATAATTAGTGAACTAATTATCATCCATTGCTAGATGTAACTTTCCACCAAATTCTACAAGATAAAAAATTAAACATGTTTGAATAAAAATGTGTTAATTAATAAATTATAAAATAAAATATGTAAGTTTTTAAAAAATATTACCCGATTCAAGGTTTTCATAAGTTTCAAAATCATTCATCAAGGTTGTATTATCAGTTGGAATCAAACCATAATGCAACCAATGATGATAACAAATAAGTGCTTGAATTGTTGCTGAAGATAGAAAACTTTAAAATTGATCGAGTATAAGGCTAATTTAAAAGTCATTGTAAATATAAAAATAGCTAGAACATGTTGTAAAATTTTTAAAAGCATCTTATATTTTGAAGCATTAATCTTTCACCAACCTAAAATATCTAATTTATTATTATTAGGATCCTTATAACCGTCAATCAAATATCTATCAACCTCATTTCTATTTTCCACACTATCTTCCTTTTATAAGTGCCTTTTGAATCGAGCTAAAATGTTAACATCCATCTCCACGTCATCAATAGCATCATTAACATCTTGTTTACGCCTATTATCATTCACCACTTTATCAGCTTTCAAATAAGACTTATATAAAAACTTATATAAGCTCATCAAATTTTCTTTTTTTTTTCTTTTTTGTTAGCAATTATGCTTTGTCATAATCATATAACTCATCAAAGTAAAATTTCACATATTTCAACTTAAGACGTGGATCCAAAACTTAGCTATATATAATAAAAAATCTTGATTTGCTTCACAACTCTAATACTTCTCAAACTTACCTATCATGTTCATCATCATTCCACTCAAAATATTATCTCTACTTTTACACAATTGCAACAAGGTTATGTGCATACAAATTAATTCTTTAAAGTAAGAATTTGATGTGATACATAATGAGTCAGAAAATTTCAATGTAACATATATAAGATCTTTAAAAACTTCAGCAAAATTCTCACATTTTTCCAATCTTCCAAACTAGTTGAACCTATGTTTTTCTAATTCCCTTTTAAATCAACCTCCAAAAAATAATTCATATACCTAGGTTCACTTTGACCTAACCTCACAAAGACCTTTTCAACAGCTTTTAACATAAGATAAGTTGAATTCTATCGAATTATAACATCCAAACACAATAATTTTTTACAATTTATATGCAATTTTTCTACATACTTCTTAAATGCAAGTAGCCTAGAAGGTAAACATCTCATAAACCTAATTGTATTTTGAATCTTAACAACCAAAATATTAATCTCTTTCAAACCATCACACACAATGAGGTTTACAATGTGTGCACAACATCTAACATGCAAATGTTCATTTGACAATATATTAGTTGGCTAATCTTTCATCACATTCTTTAAATATGAAATAGTAACACTATTAAAAAATTTATTATCTACTGTAATAGTTAAAAGTTTATCAAACCCCCAATCTAACAAACAATTTTCAATAACTTGACTAATTATCTCACCTGTATGATTGAAAATTTTAGAAAAATTCAAAATTCTTTTATGCAAATTCCATTCATTATCAATCTAATGAATCATTAAGGATATTTAGTTAATTGATGTCCACATATATGTTGTTAAGTATAATTGTTAACCCTTAAAAGCTCTATTCAATCTTTCCTTCTTTTCAACATAAAGTTTCAAATAATCTTTCATAACAGTGAAACGAGAAGGAATGTCAAATATAGGCTGCAAGTTTCTACAAAATAGTTTAAATCTCTTACCCTCTATAAAATTAAAAAGTAATTCATCAATTATAACCATTTTTACTAGTGTATGCCTGCATTTATTATAATCATATCTTATTGCCTTAAGAGTTCTCACACTTCAATCTTCTAATTCACCCCCTGTTTTATTAAGTTCTAATATCAATTTTTTTTGCTTTTTATCAACCGTAAAAGAAAACTTTTTACATATTTTTAAATGACTCCACATATTACTTGTCCTATTAATAATAATATGACACGCATAATCTTTTCCACAATAATTACATTCAGCTCTAGGGGTTGTAGGATCACCATCAAATTTGGTAAAATGATCCTAAATTTATAACTTTTTTTTATCATCAACATTTCTTCCTTGATGTAAGGATTTGAAGTTGTTTATCTTTATTATCCATGATGGATCCTGCAGTAGTTGATGTTAGGTTAGTGTTTGAAGTCAGGGCATTAGTTGATGTTAGGTTAATACTAGTGGATGAAGCATTTTGATTTTGAAGGTTTTCCATTTGTATATACCAGATACAAACATTTTAATATTTATACATGTTGTAATATACAGTATATACTATATAGGAATGATGCAACAACAACTATGGGTAAAAATAAGAAAAAAAAATAATACCTATTAGATTTCTATGTTATAATTATTTTAGGTTTTAACTTATATCATAGGTTCTTTAAGCAGCAGGTACAAATTATGGAAAGAAATGTTTCACTCAATAACTATTTGTATTCATGTATTGATTTGTTTGGCAGATACGTGTTTACACTTGCAAGGGATGTGCTCTTTATTGACTTAATGGTACGTAAATTTATTTTGAGAACTTACTATATTTTACCGTTATCTTATTTTTTATTTTCCATCAATTCTTAAAATTTATGTCCAAGCTAATTAATAGCTTCTATAGAGCTTATTTAAGTTATTTTTGTTTTCATTATTTGCAGGTTATGTTTTATGAAGCCTTGAAAGACTTAACAAATTATACCGAAAAAAATGGATTCCCAGTATAGACCACCTAATTAATAGTTCATAAAATTTATTATCTTAAACATTATTTTTCTTATGATGAAACTAAATACATTCATAAAAGCACAGTAACAATAGCCATGAGGAGACACAACATCAAGCATAAACATTGAACATAAAAAAATACCAATATTAAAAACAGATGATTATACACTATCTATAATTAAATAAAAGTTGCTAAGAAATTAATAAAGCAATTTGATTTTGAGAAAACTAGTCATGCCAGTAAATATCAATAATTTCAACACTTCTTTTTCTAACAATATTGAATCAAAGAAGGACATTATCCAAATTAACTCGAATAATCTAAAAAACACTTTTGCTTTCACAAAATTCTCAAATTAGGGACTTTAATTAATTTAACCTAATTCACAAAACTCAATCTAATCTTGAAATTCTTCGAGACTTCAACTAAATTTTGACATTTTTAGCTTCTTTCAATTCATCCAAATATAACCAAATTCTATAAAAAAACAAAATCCCATAAATTTTGACATACATGAAGCAGCAAGCAGAATGCCTTCAACAAGAATGATCCCACCAAGTCCTGACCAAGCTAGAAGAAAGGCACTCTCTAGAATCAATATAGCAACTGTATCTTTATTCTTTGACCTTTGTATTGAAAAAAAACAAAAAAAATAAATTAAATAAATGATAAACAAATAAATCTAAGCAAAATATGAGCAACTATTAGTTAATTAATTAATTAGAACAAAAAAAACAAAATTAAAAATCACTACTATAGAACTGATTCAGTTTTGAAGTAGTGGAGACTATAGAGTACCATGTGACCTTGTGTAGATGAAGAGGAATGTCAATATGTTTTTGAAAGGCTTGATTGGTTTCAAACGATGGAAACACAAACTATTTTGGATCACTGTATTTCTATTTTCTAAGTCTAAGAAGATTGAAGAGAGAGAGGCAGAGAGGTGAGAGGGGGCAGGTGCTCTGGTACGAGGATGGGTGTGCTGGTTACGGTTAGCAACGAGGGAGAAGAGGGATATCAAGTGCTCTAGTTATTGTCAATAATAGTCTATTACTCTATTAGGGTTAACATTACTCTATTAGGGTTAACAGAGAGAGGCAAGAGTGAGCAAGGTTTTTTTTTTTTATTTACGTGTGATGTCCGGGCCAGTTTACGCGCACCACGACTAATCCACACGGCTCACTGAACATCCTGCAAGCCCAGTGAACAGGTAAGGCACCGCGGGGGTGACAGGCGTGCATGGTGAGGTTCGAACCCCTGATGCAGAGGAAGGGGACAAGCCCCTTACACCGCTAGGCTAGAACCTCACTTGCGCATGAGCAAGGTTTTTTATTTATAGTGGTAGTGGTTAGGAACCTTTTTTTAACCAATTCAGTTCGATTTAGTTTGGGTTAATCAATTCTTGCATTACAAAACCAAAAACCAAACCAAATCAAGTTTTTCAATTAATTTTATTTTGTTTAGTTTTCTCAATGTATTCAATTTTTCAGTTTTTTTCAACACCCCTAATTCAACATATAGATTTTCATCGTATAACATCCAAATTATCCTTCTGAAATAACTTTATCCTTGCGAAATAACTTCATTGCCTCCAAAAACAAGCCTTATAGTTTCATTTTTCTTTTTTTCCCAGTCAAGGACAGAAAAATAAATATATTATTCTCCTCCACATTGTGCATGGCATACAATGAATTCATCACGGCACGCAGTTTTTTCTTGTAATGCTTCCTGACGTGTGCCATGACGTAAACTCAAATTTTCCCAACTTTTTTTTTTGTATTTTTTCAACTCAAATTGATAATCCCTAATACAGACCCGAATGTCGTTCACAGTTTATAGAAGAGGCCCGCTTCCGGTCCAGAGTAGAGTCTCAACCTCTTCAATGGAGGAGCAACACTGGAAGTTGGAACAATTAACTGAACAAATTTCCTTCCACTATTTTTTCCATACAAAATTCCATTTGAAAACACCAATTGACCATTCCAGTAAATGATACAAGAAAAAATGAAATTGGAAATGGGATGCAAGCATATATCTAAACAAATGATTGTGTAAAATCAGTGGAGAATAATGGTTTCTGTCAGTCACGAGGGATCTGGATCCAGTTTAGGAACGATAGCAGATGAGAGCTCTATATGAGAAACACGGACGGCACCTATCGACCTCTCTGGCAACTCTTCTGTAGTATTAGCCTGCAGAAAAGGGAAATTAAGAGAAGATGGACGACGATAAAACTTGTACAGGCCAAGAAAACAGGAAGTTGCAAATCTCTATCCACGCCTTTATGCATAGATCTCAAAGCACGAGAATAGATGACAAACATATCATCTGAACAGCTATTCAAAGCAATCCTCCCATCTCTCATATTATTAGCAACTACTTTTTCCTCCACTTGAATGCTGAGTGAGGGAGCATTACACCAACTATAGTAAATAATCTCTGCTCTGATGCCAAATATAACGGAATTCACAAACTGTTGCTGTGCCTTTAGACACCCTACCCCTACTACTGCAGTTGCACCGCAACTTGCTAGTCATTAAAAACAAATACCTGTACAAGGAAAGCCATGTCAACCACCAATGTTGTAATTACACCAATCACAAGTCCCAAGACTCCATTTGCAACAGTAGAAGAACCAATATCAACATCAACCTACAGTTACATAAACCATGTTAGACCAAACAATTGGTGTTGGCGGTCAAGTATCTCAGAGGTCATATCAGGAACTAAAGAAATTTGAATGGTATTTACCTCTAGGTACTTAGGACCACGGATATAGTTGCAATCAACAGCTTTTCCCAATAAGCACGGGGTGCTTCCGACACTCTGCCGCACAATCCATGAACCCTGCATGATTCATTACAGAAAGCAACTTGGTCATTTTGGCTCAATCAAATCTTAAAAATGCAGTCAACTGTGTTCCAAAAATTTCTCCAACATGGTTCCAGTCTATTCATACAGAAAACATCAGTCTCGATGTGCTAATCTGTTAGCATGTTAGGCAATCAAAGGGTAGTTCCTGAGGGCTGACCAACAATGCTGATCATGCATACTTATCTAGCTACAGCAATCACAGCTTCTGATGGCCCTGGCATCCTGACAAAAACACTTAAAAAAACACGAGGATCAGAAAGATAATTACCTTGGGAACTGATGGAATAAGCTTAAACCTACTGTTGCGGAATTCATCGTCACCATCAACAAACCGTTGCAAGAGAGATCCAGGTAGTAATTCCTTTGTCACGAAATAAAATACCATACTGTAGTGTGTTGAACCAGGTACCTGTCAAAAGAAAAACAGAGTTATCCTTGTACAGTCCAAATGATAAAATTGAAATTCACACCAAGTTAAATAAACTCACTTGCAGATTAAAAACCACAGAGAAAAGCCCTTTCTCTGAAGCAACCTACAGAAACATTTAAAAGTCCATAAACATGTTACAGTCTTAACAGAATTAAGAACCATAAACTTGCTAAAAATTAGACTATCAACAAAAACATAGTTGACCAAGTTGTTTGATCTCTTAGGACTACAGATACATTGATGACTGTAAACAGCTTTGAACCAACATAAACTGACTGCATCTTGATGAATAATGATTTAATTTAACGAGGTTCATTAACTGGCAAAACGTTGGTGAACTATAGATGATCCACCTTTTAGGGAATATCATGTTTTGAAAAAAAATTGCAATTTCCTGAAATGGAATAAATTTTAATATTTTGCAGCACAGATTGGAGCTGTGCATGGTAAAAGCACACAAGGCTCCTGACATGACAACTACACACAAAAATAAAAGACTGTTTTACCAGTCAATTTGAAAGTCTGAAATGAACAGCACAAAATGAGGAGGGGAGAGGTAGGCCAGAGGGGATCTTACTTGTGCAGCACATCCTTGACGCCTGGCAACATGATCCATTCTTTTTGTATCTTTGAACCAATCAACAGCAACAAGATCCATTAAATGTTTTCCTGCAGGGACCTTCATAAGCAAATTGCATGGAATGCAACAAGAGTGAGCCTAGCAAGTTCATAAGACGGTGAATTTATAACTCCAGAGCATGTACTTTTAAAGGAAATATGAAGTAAATATCAGAGAACCTTTGATTTGTCAAAACAAAACCGCTTGCTACGAACTCTGAAGTTGTTTCCATCAGATATTTGCCAGCAGTCACGGGCATTGTCATGGTCATCATGGCGTAGATTACCCGAAAAACAGGATAAATCGATTTGATCAACTGGTTCTTCTTCCAAGGCTGTTAACGAGATTGTTATTAAATCCAAATAGTGCATCAAAAGATTGAACTTACTGAAATAAATAAAACAATGTAATATTGCAGACTTGCAGTTGTCATCCACCTGTTCTCTTTGCATCATTCTCATGCTTGGCTCGGAAAGCCTGAAAATTGAGGAAAAAACAAGTGTTTACAAGACAAATGCGAAAATCAGATGGGGAACAAGCATCAAACGCACCTCTTGTTCTTCTTCAGCTGTTGGAAATTCTTCATCATCATCGGTGTCTTCGTCCATTACAGAGTGTCTGCTAGCAGCATTTGTCTGATCGAGAGGTGGAGTAGGATGAACAGAAGATTCTGGCAGCTTTATATTTTTCTTTGATGGGGCAGAAGCTGATGCCATATTGGCCATAACAGCAATTCTTGGAGGAGCACCTCTCCCATCTGTTTGGGAAAACAATTCACGTAGTCCTGCCAGAAAACGCAAATTATAAACCAGAAAAAGTAGCACATTCAGATTGGAGTGCTTGCATATTTGACCAACACAAACTACAAAAATTGAACTAAAAAATACAATAGAACTGTTACAAGTTCTTGTACTCCTTTCTTGTCTGATAATTTGAACACTGTGCTATTGGCATCAACACTATTTAACCAACATCAATGACCAAAAAAACAAACACGCTGAATTGGGGGACCCCACAAAAGATCATATCAATGAACAGGTCAATGATCAGCAAAAACAAAGAAAAGAAAAGGCTTGATAGACCAACTACAGTCGCTTTGACCAAGGAGACAAAGAAAAGGAAATGCCGAATAAACTACTACATTAGCTTGGGTGCTAAAAGAATGTGAGTATAGAAAAATAGAATTTCAAGCCATTCCTCCAACTCAAATGGCTTGAATAAGTAAAATTAGAGATGATGTTTTATTTTATAGTCTATTTTAATTAGAAATTCTACTTATTTTAAGCTATTATAATCTTTAAAAGTATCTAGAGATTTTGTTGTATTTCTTATTTTATTTAGCGTTTTGTTAGAGTTCAGTGTCTATATAAGGACTCCTGCTATCATGTTTAACCATAGCTCAATTACTATGGGGACTTGCAACTTCTGCTTTCATACAGCTCTTCTTTCTCTCCTTCATATCTTCCCCGGTCTTACTCCACCCATCTGCCCCTTTCTTCCCTCTTCTCTACCCTATTTCCTCTCTAGTACTCTGCTTTTCCCATCTCTTCTCTGTTCTGTATCACCCTATACAAGCTTCTTAACTAAGTGCCTATTTGGCACTGTGACAGCAGCGAAGGCAGAAAGCAAAAGCTGAATTAAAGTTTTTAGTTAATCCAAACTATGCATTTTTTCACGTGGATCGCACCATATAAATGAGGTCGAACCTCAGCTCATGAGAAGTAAGTTTTATCTGCTTCTCCTGCGTTCTTCTCCTGCGGTCCTACTTACATCTTCTCGTGTGGAGAGTTCCTCCACTGTTCATTTGAACAGTGAAAAACAGCCCCGATCCAAAGCTATAAAAATGTATTGAACAAGTCCGACCAAGTAAAAAAAATATTTTTTATTTTTAATTGTGTTTTATTCAAAAAACTGGTGTTTCACATTATCCAATAACACTATATAAATTAGAAGGAGATCGCTTTATGACGTAATATTTGTAGAATTTGATCAAAATTTCAATTTTATTTCTAATGATATTTTACTTGATATTGTTGCGCGCTTACGAAACCAATAAAATTGTGGTCCTTATTGGATGCATTTCATACGTGATGAAATTGTAGATTATTTAATGAAACAATATAAAATATTTTATATAAAGTATTATTTATTTCATGATGTAATAACAATAGTTAAATTTACAATATTTAAATTAAAAGCAATCAATATATCTATATATATATAGATATATATATATATATTATAAAAAATATTTTTTTAACCAAACACATTAAACTACATTTTACTCAACCTCAGTTTCAACCACAGTTTTAACCGAACATATATTTTTCCAAACCAACCTCAGCTAAAAGTACTTTTTATAAAACAACTTTTTTCAAACCACAACAACAACTGCAATACCAAACACACCCTAAAGGATGTACACAATACACAAAGCATGTACCCATGGCAACACAAAGTGTTTCAAAATTTTAGCAAACAAGAGTGACATCAATTCCTTACAACAATGGAAGATTTGAGTGAGAAGAATTGTAGAAGAAGTAACTCACCAGCAACACTATTTAACATCTGAAGAAGACAATGTTGCTGAAATGATGAAACATAACCCACACCCCATCCTTTTAGATCAATCTGCATGAGGTGCTGCACCTGTGCTCTGGGTTTCTCATTACAAGGTTTCAAGGGGGAAATAATGAAGCCTCCACCTGTAAATATAGCCAAAAACTAAATATCTAAATTCTGATCTCAGATTTCTAAGCATAAACTGAAGGCACAAATGGAACTCACTCTCAATATGGGCCCGTACATAACCTGGTTGTGGATCACACTTCTCATGCACTCTAGAACGAAATAGCACGACTGCACCAATAACAAGAAGGAAATTTCTAAAGCTTGTGACAAGTTAGAAGATCGAATAAGATGTAGACAGCCAAACAATTTACCATAGCTACCATCATCATTTCGCCGCCAATATCTCACATAGCAAAGGTCACGCGGCCACACAAATCTGCAACCTATTCATTTGTAAGTACTAGAGAACAAATGAATGACTCATTTCCGCAAGCAAGGGAACTTCCACCTTGAATTAGGACAGACTATAGTTTTCTCAAGCATATTGTTTGGTTTGCATAGATAATGAGAAACCCTGGGCATCTTTGTGCATGCTAACATGAAGACCAATTATTTCAGGCCCACCATATTTAAATTATATAATCTTGTTTGAGCAAGTTGATCATTAAAAACTGATTTATGCCATAAGTCAGACATGATTATTTTCCTATGGTGTTATAATGCACAGCCACTCTTTTTAAGATGACATAATGATAAATTTTGTTAAATTCAAGGTGAACTTATTTCCTAGTCTAACAGAATTACAAACTTAACACTTGTTCCTTATCCATTAGCTTAGAGTTCTTACTCAGCTTTGTGAACTTGTAATCTGGAAGCCATTGTTTATGGTTAAAAATAAAATAATGCAATGGCAATACATAAAATACATATTTATCAGCATATTCCCATTGTATCATATCTCAATTTTTTTTAAAATCAGCATGTATCCAGTATTCGTATTCATGCTGCTTAGTTAAAAAACAAACAAATTTGGGTAATACCTATTAAGGTTGTGACACAATTAATTCCACTGCAAGGTGCAGGCTTACTTTGAGTTTGATAAGACTATTTAATATTTCACATCCAAAACACGACCAAATTACATTCTAGTATGAAATACTTCCATTCTGATCATAATATATGCAAGAGTGTGATTTATTTGGGAGAGATATTACATAGGAAACCAGTCCAGCTGAAGTCTATGATAGAGAATTGCTGTATGTCCATCCACCTCTTCAACTAAACTACCAAGCTGGAAGCTGCAATCCCACCTGCATGTGGCATGGAAAAAATGACTCTCATGAATTGTGTAAGCACATGCATCATGGGCAAAGCATGAGAACAAAAGTGAAAACCCTAGAACACCATTCAAGTAATTACACTAGTGCTTCATGAATAAGTCTTACATAACTAGCCAGGGTGAGGTTTGACCACTGACCCACTCCCCCACCACCCTCCACCCCAAAACAAGGTTCGGATCATAATTTGATAATATTTTCTTCCATCAATAATGGGTGATACATGTTGAACAAGGCAAGAAAAAGGAATATGATGGGGATGGATTGCTGATATAAGTTCTCAGCCTTTCAGAAAAGTACATGTGACACTCAAAATGTTTAATATAAAACATCTGTGATATCAGATGTCTTGATTATAAGCTTTTCAAAGTTTTTTGAAATCAAGTTTTGCATGTACACTTTTGTCTAAGCAACTTTAACATGATTAAAGTTTCCAAACCATCTTGAGAGGAAACAGCTTCTTGATGCACGCCTGAAATACACACAAAAGCAGTGGAGGGGGGGGGGGATTGTGCATGTATAGAGTATAATTTTTGTAGCGTAAACAATGCTTCTAGAGCCATGCTATTAAATGTAGGATGAAAGAGGAAAACACCTACTCAAACCGTTTAGCATCCATGCTCATTATAAGTTCAAATATATCTTCACAGCTAGCCTCAACAACACCTACAGCCTTCATTGCTCGACTACAGCTCCTTGGCTGCATCAAGAAACAAGAAGTGGTGAAAAAAACAAATAACAGCCTAATACATAGCATACAAAGTCATTCACTTAATGCAAATGACTACATAGTTCCTTACAAGGTACTCGACTTCAAGTAGCTCTTCAAAAATGCGGAGTCCTGTCATATAAATGTAAACAGTGGAAGTAATCAAACCTGCTATGTTTCCTTGAATATCATCAATGTAATGAACTGTTAAATAATACAAAAGGCTAAGAAAAATAAATCACCATTTTGACACTGTAAAAGGCGCCAATGCTTTCTGGAGAATGCTTGGTTGTTGGCATTCTGGTTTGTCAAATCTGAATCGAGTTGTGTCCAGTCAAATACTGAGGCAGGCGGACCTGCCAATAAAAAAAAATGAGACTCGCTTGAAGATTGCATCAAATTAACTTGAAGTCAGCACGAGAAGGAAAGCATGAGAACCATTTCCAATGGTTGTTCTCCGCAACAAATTTGTATGACTGTCATCCTCATCCTCCTGTGCAATGAACCTGCGATTAATCATTTTTCATCCAAGATTTCCACATCAGAAATAATAACTGATAAAACTAGCTCCAACAGCAGTTCAAATGACTGACAAAACTGGCACTAACTCTTGGGATCAGTATATAACAGTACAAAATGATAGCTTAAAATATAATAAAAACTTTACAACATCAGGAAAGATTGAAAAAAACTCATATTTACACCTAGCAAAAATACAGGATAGGTTTTCCAGTATCTACTCCATCATACAATGGCGAGTAAAGAAAAAGTTCTAAAACAGGCGAAACTGAATTATAGCTAACACAAGCAGAGAAATAATGTTAAACAGGCACTCACTGAATTTCACAATCTGATGAAGAAGCAGTCCTCCCATTATCCATCCCAGATTTGTATTCGAATGAGGCATATTTGTTACCATTGGGAGCTTGGGACTCCTGATGCTGCATATATATTAGCAAGCAATGAGTCTTATACAAATCATTTGATCCAGTTACCTAACACATATATGGATGTATGGAATCGCAAAATGTTCAATATAGAGCCAAAAAACATTTTATAGTTCACCAGGAATACTTAACAATAGAATGGATAATCTAAGGAATCATCATGGAACCAACAACTTTTAAAGAAAATGTATAATAGTTATATTATCAGTGCCTTAAATTAAAAGCAAAGATTATAAAAGGGAGTTGCACAGGCAACACATTCTGAAGCATACTGACCTGATCAATTACAAATTCAATTTTTCCCTTCCAAATCAATTGTTCCTGGATGTTAAATGCTGCCATCTGGAATAAGAAAACAGCTCACAAAGGTCGTATTTTTCCACTATCAATTCTGATGCCACAACAAATGAGCAACTAATGAAGCACAGAAAGTTAATCATGTTGTAATCAGAGGAATATCTCATTTCTGCATATTTCTAAGGCAGATAACAACAAGAAGTGCTGTTATAATAACAAGGATAGATGAGGGTGAAGGAAAAGGAAGGGTCTCATAAATTTTTCCGCAGTTTCCAGGGTCCAGTGATCTTAGGTGATCATTAATTGACAAAAAGAATCAGCTCAGTAGGATGAGTGAGAGGAAATTTGATTCAAGGCTCAATAGGAAACTGCCAGAATGTTATACCAAAATTCAAACTAATCTATCAATGGCAAACTAAAGAGAATCTACCACTTCAAAGTCCAGAGGTCAACCTTAAGTGCAAGAGCAAATGAAACGGTAGTGCTATAGAACAGATACCAGCTTCTTAGTTTGATTTCTAAAACAGCAACATAAAAAAATTCCTGGAATAACAGGGGAAAATAAGAGACAGCAACTTAATTCACAAACTAAAAGCAAAAGGCACTTACTGTGATTCGATTATACTTGTCTTTCTTGTTATAAACAGATAGAACATAAACCATCTGCACGAAAAAGATTAAAAAAATCATTTAATC
Source organism: Populus ilicifolia (assembly GCA_015708895.1). NCBI lineage: Eukaryota > Viridiplantae > Streptophyta > Magnoliopsida > Malpighiales > Salicaceae > Populus > Populus ilicifolia. The sequence goes on along the minus strand of SRLM01001973.1, from coordinate 156,706 downwards.
AACAAAAAATAAATTCCAGAGAATACACTATAGCATTGCCTCATTAGAAAAACAATGTTACAGCCTCCTAAGTAAGCAATCAACAAAAAGAATCCACTTTAGAGAAAGCAAAATCACCAGACAGACAGAAATCAGTAGAAAAGTAATAATTAAAACAATCCATGAAACACAATATTTGCTTAACCTTCAGTTCACAACGAGAGCACGTCCACATTAACATGAACAGGGATAGATAGGAGTAGCAGAAAAACCTATTCGATAACGACTCCTAATCCGATTCACTGACAAACAATGCATCGTCACCATAATGCCAAGTAACTAGCAGGAACACAGAGAAAGCACAACTTACATGTCCATGCTGAGTCTTCAGGCCTCGATCCTCTACTCGACAATTCCCATCAATCAACAAGGTTTTGATTGGTACCTGAAATATTTAACATTCAGAAAACGCTTTACGATAACTCAAGACTTCCATTCCATTCCGTTTTTTCTTCCAAATAAACTAAAAAATTCACATAATCATAATAAAAAAAGAAAAGAAAAGAAAACAGTTACCTGATTATCTTCTGGTTTCTTCTTGTAATAAGCGAGAAGCGTAGGCTCCAAAACGAAATACCTCATGTGAATAAACGATCTCCCGATCTTCCTCCTTCCATACCTCACCATCCACCCTTCGTATATCACTTTCGACATTTATTTATTTTTTTTTGCCCTCTAAATCAACCTTATCTACACTAATACCAATCCAATTCTCTAAAAAAAAAAAAAAGAATCTCGCAGAAGCGGAAGCTCAAATTGAGGAAAATATTAGCTTCCTGTTCCTGCGAGATCCAAAACACCGTTTAGAAATAAAACTAATTGACTTTATCTCGCATCGCTATAAGTGAAAGCTGTGTACAACTGAGTCAAGGATTTCGATCCTCATTTTACAATTCCGCATTTTCGATGATTCCAAACGCGAATGTTTCACTGTAAACCAACAAACACACCAAAAGAGAATAGGGAGAAAAAAAGTATTCAGAAAGAGAGAGAAAGGGTGGAAAAAAAGGAGTAATTATTATGCAGTTTTAAAAGTGTGAATTGGATTTTAAAAAGTAGAAGAAAAAAATTCAATAGAGACGGAGTCAAGCAAATACTTGAAGTTATTTTTATATTGTTTTTAGAGGGAGAGGAGAGAGAGTAAAACTGAAAATATATATTAAAACAAAAACAAAAAAAGATCTTAGAGCGAGAGAGTTTTTAGGTGGGTAGTGACATTAGCCGGAATCGGGGACGAAGGAGGAAAACGACGGCGTTTTTTCAGGTGCATTCTCAAGAAAGTGATCAAGCGAAGGTTATGGTTTTTTAAGATTTACTTTTTAAAAAAATAATTAAAATTAAAAAAATTAAATTAAAACTAGTTTGAACCAATAATTTTATTTTTATTTTTAAAATAAAAATTAATTTAAATTGATTTAACTTAATTTTTTTAATTTAGTTGTATATTGACTCTGTTTAATTAAAATTTTTTATTTAATTTTAATTTGATTCAGTTTTTTAGTTTGATTTATTTTTTTATATTTTTTTAATTTAGTTTTGTTTTAGTTGGATTTTTTCATTTTGTAATTATAAAATTAAAATTAAATAAATTTAAATTTTAATTGATTTTTCTTGTTAGATTTTTTTCAGTTATTGTTTTAGTTTCTTGAGATTAATTAATTTTTCAGTTTTTTATTTTTTCACCCCAAAGTGACGGTGGGATTTGGGAGAGATTTTCATCGACGGAGATGAGAGATCCCACGTGGGTTAAAGAACGTGTGATACTGTGATTGATGGTCAATTTGTAAGTATCCTAGCGCCGTCACGGTTTTAAAAAAAATGGAAAGGAGGTGGGGTCTACGAGTTTTTTATCACTTTATATTTTATGGGCCGGATCGGAGACAACAATGCTTGAGGAGATCGTCAGTAGAAGAAAATCATGGATTGCTTATTCGGCCGTAGTTATTGTTTAACTTCGACGGAGTTTTTTTTAAAATTATTTTTCTGCAATATAAAAAGGAAAGTTGTTTTCGTATAAAAAATGCTTTTGAAATTCTTTTAAAAAAATTGTTCTAAATTAATTATTTTTATGATTTTATATTTTTTAATATGGTAATATCAAAAAAAAATTAAAATTAAAAAATATTATTTTAATATATCTTCAATAAAAATTCATTAATAAAGAATATTAATATGATTAAAAAAATAAGAGTGAATAAAATATCCATATTTAAAAATTATTAGTTGATATATTTTTATAAAACTTGAGATTTTTTATCTCATAAATAAAATAAAAAATTTTAATTTATATAGTGAAAATAAAAAATAAGTCTTAACAAGTAATTTATATATTAACATTACCTATATCTATTTATGCTTTCAAAAAAGATCTCACAGGGTTTCTATTTTTTAAATGTCATGTATTAAATATTTTAGATACTTTTTAAATTATTTATTTATTTATAATTTTTTATAATAAAATTTTAATACAGTCTTATCTGTATAAATCCCTGCTTAAATCTTGTCTCGCTATAACTGGCATATAAACACTTCACACTGTTCATATAAGGTAGTCTTAGGTGCAATACTAGTTCATTTATTAATTCATCAGTTCATTTATTAATTCATCAGTTCATTTCACATCACATTTCATCATTATTTGGTTTCATTTTCATTTTTCTTCTTATCAACATATACACATATTTATTAGATATATGTATAATCACACACATGTACGACGGAAGATATCTATGCATTAAATATTAAAAAAGTTATCACGTGTTTAATGCATAAAAAAATAAAGTTTTGAACAGAAAGATTATAACCATATAGTTTATATAGAAATATTATATATAAAGTTAAAATAGCTTAGTGTTTGAGTGTGTTTTGCGCAATAAAATTACCACTTTACTCATAAACAATATAAATATTGAGAAGTTAATTTGGTAATTTTACAGGGGTACAGATATCACTGTTAAATTTATGAGGTTCATTGTAGTAATCTTATATCTTAATGGTATAATTAAATTAGTTAATTGCTCTTAAAACTTTTTAATTATTTTTAGTGGTATTCTTGGTTTTCAATACTTTTTAAACTGTGGAACCACTAAATTAACCCTACAATCAAATTTTATAAGTTTTGCATTAAAGGGGTGTTTTTATCATTTTTTATAGTTTTTTCTATTTTTATTAACTTGAGTTAGTAACAATTCAATCTTCTTATATTTTTTAAAAAGTTTTGCGTTGTTTAAGAGATGCATCAACTATCATCCAGTGGAAAAACTCCAGCTTCTACCATCGATTTTAAAGTCACCTGGCAACCTTTTCTATGTGAAGCAACACGTGTAGTGCTTTAAAAGATGATTTGTCTCTATTCATCCCTTTCTTTCCTTTTTATTCTCTCTCCTTGACAATGAATTCCATGCTAGCCGTTAAAAAAACAATTTTATCATCTTATTTCATGACATTTTATATTTAGCTCTAAATGTTTTGATTTTTAAATTTGGTTCTTAGCTCTTTATTAAATTTTAATTTAATTTTAATTTTATCCTTAATCAAAGTATTGATTTTTAATTTCTTTAAGTTTGGTTATCATTCCCTTTATTTTTATTTTGGGTTATTTTATGAATTTAATTTTTAATTTTAATTTTACCATTCAACACAAATTTTAATGATATCTAATATTAGGCCCTCAATATTTTGATATAAGATTTTGATTGTTAACCCTTTTATCAAAAAAATTTACAACTTTATCCTTAAATTTATAATCTTGATTTTTTTTCAAATTTAATCCTCATTCTCTTATTTATTATTTTTTTTAGATTCTTTTGTTAATTTCATTTTTAATTTTAATTTTATCGTTTAATTCAAAGTTCTATGACATTGAAAGTTTGATTCTCGGTGTTTTGATTTTAATTTTTTACTTTTAAACCTTTTATCAAAATTAAATTTGTTTTTAGTTTCATCATTTGGATTCATAATCTTAATTTTTTATTTCTTCAAGTTCCTTATTCTCTTTATTTTATTTTTTTTTTGGTTTTTCCATTTAATTAAAGATTTTAGATTGTTCTCTTATTTTTTAGGAGTCAATTATGGGCAATCACCGATCATTTATTAGGTGGATTGACTCCAATTAACTAGAGTCAAGTGAATTTTTTTTTATATAAGAAAATAAGAATGACATCATTTTAGGAGGGAAAAAAAAGAAAATAATCAATCATTTTTTACCTGATTTTGACTGGGTTCGTCACAGATTGATCAGGTCAGAAACTAACCCGTGTTTTTTTTATTATTTCATAATGATTCAATTTTCACTAAATTTCTTTTAAAACTTAATTTGCCCTCAACCCTAGGTCATGGGTCAATTCATTGTTTTTTCTTCTATTAAGTTATTTTATTTACACAACCCATTTTATGATTTTTAGTGACCTTATCTAGATTTGTTGGTGCTTTATTTTATTAGATTTTTTTTGTTAGCTGATTTTTTTTTAATTTTATCCTTACATGTTTGGATTTTTCGAGGTTGAAAATCATAGTTTTTTCAAAAAAAAATTATAGCATCAAGTCATAGATTTTTTTTCTCTTTTTTAAAATACATTAATAGTGCTTGAGCATTGCTTTTTTACATCATAAAAAATTCAGTCCAACTCGCAACAAAGTATGAGGTAGCTATTTAGTATTATACCTAAAAATTGTACAGTAGTACAATTGAATTGACGATGTCTTATAATATACAATAAACCTGCACAATTATAATATTATAAGATACATTAGCTAAGTATAATATATGCTTATATTGTCCACAAACAAGAAGAAATCAACATATTTATCACAACTTCTATGTTAATTCCTCAACACACTAAAATTTAACTCAATAATTAACGCATAATTTCTCATATGTAATTTCAAAGATATTTCACTTGCATTGTTAATTAAAAGAACACCATTCATATCATTTGTTTTAATATAATCATGTTCATAAGACTTTTATCAAGTTGTTTCATTATGTTTCAAAGTACTCATTCTGATTATCCATCACATAACCAATTAAAAAACAATTCATAACTCTAGTCTCCATCTCCTTAACTAAAATTCCAAACCTTAGTTCTAATCCCTTGGTAATTAAGTAGATTCCATAACCTCAATCTCGATTTCTGACAGAGCATGTAAATCCTATCTTCCCACTATTAAAATATTTATTTCTTAAACTCAACCATAACATGCATCATATTTATTTTATTCTTGTACATTTGTTCTTTTTGTTATATATATATTTGACCATTAAAAATACAACAATTAAAGAAATATTGATAAGAATTTAATAACTTTAAAAAGTTAAGGTGTTAAGTAACCACATGCTTCTTTGGTCACTCAAGCTCGTTTTATAGTAGATGATATTGCTTTTAGAGCCTCTCCAGATTTAATAAGAAAATATTATTCTTATTATATTATAAATCTCATCACATGTATAAATATTCTTGATATTTTAATTTCAATCATACAATTTCATTAACATCATTACCATCATCATCATTTCTTTCAACTTTAATATATAAATATAATATCAATATTTTATCCCTTATTTATTATTTCATGATAATTTACATAACCCACATAATTTAATTTAAACCTTTAATGATTATCTTTTAACCATATTGCTCATTTAATTTCACATATACATCTACTATCTCTCTTTTTTTATACTACTCAATATAATCTATTTATCCATTTCATAACTATAAAGATATGTTATACCACATTTTAGAATCATGTGATCTTTTTAATTAATTTCCAAGTATTACTAACATGCATACCAATTATTTAATTTAAATAGATCAACACTAACAACATTTCTTTCACTTTTCTCACTACATGTTAAATCCAAAATCACTATAATATATACCTATAAAAATATAGTTCTTTTATTATTAATGCATATATTTTCAACTTACTTCACATTTCATCAATGTGTTTTAACTATAAAATAATTTAATTTATAAAATCTATTATTTTCTTCTAAAAGATAATTAAATTTGTTCAGGCCCTTTAACATCAATTACTCGTCTTCGGATCTCAGCATTAACTTTCTAACAATTTAATTTAACATAATGCAAAACCAAAATTTCCAACTTCTTATCATATTTTCAACAAAGAATTACCATAATTTACAATATATACATGTTACATATGACTCTTTCCTCGACATTTAGATATTCTTACAAATAAATTCAATCCATGAATCTTTTCAAGATCATTAAATCTTCCATGGTATCCTTGTATTTTTTTGATTTGGCCAATTCTACAAATTTGTTCCCTTTCAAAATTTTAAGTTAACTTTATTCTTTTTCAACCTTTTTATTCTCATTTATACTAATTTCATGTCAATTTGGATAATCCATTATCACTTATCTGTTTTTTAACTTTTCTACTTATAACCTTTACTTGAAAGTATAATAGCAAATCTTAATTCATTGAACAACATCAACCAATACTTTTCCAAACATTATCATATCAACAATACACATAAATTAATCACAATTCATAAGGATTTTCATTAATCTATTCAATTCTCTAAATTTCTCCCTATGGTCGGCCCTATGCTCTTCATTAATTTCATGTTTTATTTTTTAATCTTATCAAATTTTCATCGTAATCACCTTATATTCCACACTAATAAACCTATTTAAGATCAATTTTGCATTTCTCTTACCTTTGACTAAGAATCTTCATTGAAAAAAATAGGGATTTTACTTACAATTTCCCTAAACCTCACTTAGTAAAAAAATAATTGGTAAAAAACATTTTGACCTTCAATTTTAAGCTCAAGATATGTTATCATGAATTCTTCCATTCTTTCTTCTTTCTCCTTTCTTTTTCAAATTTTCTTATTTATCTCTCTAACTCTACATTCTATCACTTTAATTTCTTCTAAAACTTTTGTTTTAGTGTTTAAACTATACTAATCTCACCTATAATATCCCAAAGATTGATTTTACATGGAAGATTTAGAGGAAAAAACAAGAAAAAAAGAGAAAGAAGAAGCTCTTTTCTATCTTTCATGGCCAACAACTTGTTTTAACAAAGAGGGGTTGAAGATCTTATTTAAATTTTTAGTTTTCCATTATCCCATGTTTCTTTGATAATTCTAGGTAATTTTTTCTATTTCTGATACAATTTGATATTGAATTTGATCGAATTCATCCATATCCCTCAACTAATCTTTAGAAAATATCTTATCTTTAATATCTTATTTATTTATTTATTTGTCTTTCATCCAAAGTTTCACTATAATTGGAGATTCATACATAAATATTTTATTCTCAACACCTAGTGTCCATATCTATCCTATAAAAATAAATACTTATTGAAACTCGCTTGAAATATATTCTACCTTGATATTTTTTTAAAATCTTAACTCGAGAGTTTACAAAATTCTTTTGGTTATTTGACTTTTAAAGTAAATACATACTTCAAAAAAGTAGTCATTGAAATCATCAAAAGTTGATTGTATACATTTATTTGTACCAAGTGATGAACAATAAAACCTTAAACACAAATGATTTATTTTTTATAACAACAACTCGTCAGCTTTTATTTTTACGTGTTTTTTTAATAAGTAAGTTCCACAATTTCTCTACTTTTAGTTTATATTAAATAGGTGGCCCGTGCTTTGCCGTGATTCAAGCTGTTTTTTAACATATAAAAATGATACTCTGGCACAACTAGTATGTTTTAAAAATAAAATAAAAAAATTAATAATTCAAATCATAAACATTATTAAGTCCAATAAGATAGTTTCATTCAGTTATATGATAGAAAAATCAACAAAGTAAATGGAATGATTTTTTTTTAAAGAAAAGAGTAGATAATCAACAAAGTAAAAAAATGTTTGTTAAAGAAAAGAAATTGTAGAGATAAATTTAAAGATAACTCAATATTAAATAATAAAATTTAAAAAAAATAACAAAATAAAATGCTTTGAGTTAACTCAAGTTAGCATGAAAAACTCACAACTTAAGTCGCTACTCTAGGCCAACCTCAAAAAAAGGGAAGAAAAAAAAAGAGGATCAATCTTAACAATATAAATGTAAAAAAAGAAAAAAAAACTCAATCAATCAATAAATAAAAAACCTAAAAAAATAAAACGCTTGCAAGCCCATTTAAGGCTAGATACGAGCCAAATAATGCAAACAGGATAACTTAACAGGAGGGAAACAAGAAAAATGATGAAGTTTAATTTTAAAAAGAATTTAATTTTAAAAAATGAAACTTAATATTGTATTAAAAAAAGTGATAAAAAAAAGACTTGAGTTATTAAACTGAAATTATTACTCAGGTCATGAGATTATAATAATTTGATTGAAAAAAAACTAAAAAAAATTACAAATTCTATTTTAAAAAATAAAAAACATTGAATCATGAAATAAAAAAATAATATCAACTTATATTAACCATTTAAATTCGTAACTCGAGTCACTAAAATAAAAACACTCAATTAGAAAAACCCTAAAATCTAACTCTCAATAAATTAAATACTAAAAAATAAAATTAATATATATATATAAAATCTTAAAAAAAATAACAAAAATTTTTATATAAAAATTACTTTTCACTGGACAAACTAAAAAATTCTATTTTTTAAAAAGTATAAGAATCAATTATCAAAAAAAATTTCTTACTCTTATACTTTAACAACCAGTTGTCAAATAGTCATTTTACTCGTGAATAACACGGTATATTAGCCCAAGCACATCAAGATAAGAGAATAGCAAAACAGACCCTAAGCAATATTTTCAAACCTTTTGTCGATTACTTTCTTGAATCCAAACTTCAAAGTGGAGATGGCTAACGTGAACAGTAAGCACAACGACCATGAACGCCAGACCTCGAAGACAGTTCCGTGCTTTGGTTTGATTTTTGAAATTTGACTTTTACTCGATGACTTTTTGGTTGTCTTCTTATTGGTGCATGCCATGAACCAGTGCGCCGAGAAATGATTGTTAACGCGTTACACGAGAAGCGCAGAATTGTCGTCTTAGGTGAAAGGACAAAAATCCCTACTAAAATATCAGGGTGAAGACGAACCTGGGTCCATTACAAATGGGCTTTCTCGGTAGGTAAGGAAATGTAAAAGCCTGGAAAGCAGGGTCCATTATGCGTTAGGCACGGCTTCCCCATGTGGCAACTGTATTTCTTGCCTCGTTGCATGCTCTCCTGTAGTATGGTAGACATATAAATTAATTTAAAAGTATTCTTTGTTATAAATAAATAAATAATAAGGGATAAAGATAACATCTTTTGGTTTTGGGAATAATCTGGTCTCTTGATAAATGTCATTAAAAATTGGTTTGACGGTATAATTGTTGTTTTCATCTTTCTAGTATGGTAAAAATGATATAATTATCTAAAATAAAAAAATTATAAACTTGGAGAGGAGGGTTAAATAAGTCTTTTTCTTTAACGTGTTTAGAGTAAAAATAGAAAACATAGGTTCGGGGGGGCATTTAAGTATTCTTGCTTTTTTTTAATTGCTAGGATCATATATGTTATTTTATATTAATTAAATAGTATTTAATTTTAAAGGGTTATTAGCGTGTAAGAGCTATTTGTATAGTTTAAACGGGCCCATGTAGTATCTTTTAGTGATATAAAAATGTTTTTTTTATTGTATTATAAGATGCGTTGTTGAATCCATTTTCTTTTAACGTGGCACTTGTCAATAATTATTGGACGGTTTTTAACCAATCAATCCTTCCCTTTCTTTTCTCTCTCGTACCTGGAAATTATAAGCTAGTCTTTTTTTTTGGTTAGAATTTTAACATAATTTTTATTTTTCGTTTTAGTTTTATCTCTAACTTTTTTGTGTTAAAGTTTCATTTATTTTCAATTTAATTCTCAATTCTAATTTATCATATATAATATTTTTTAACTTGATCCTTTTTTTTAATTTTAAATCTTTTTCTTGGTTTTTTTTGTTAAAGTTCTGATTTTTTTTTAATTTTATCATTCAATCCAAGCTTGTAATGTTTTTTTACTTCTATTTTGACTCTTATTTTTTTTTATCATTTAGTTTTTTTTTTCAACCTAACCGTCAGTCAAAGAATTGTTCTTGCCCTCTAATTTATTTTTTATTTTTATTTTCATTGTTATTCTTTTAATTGTTATTTTTATACATCTTTTTATGTAATTATTTTTTTTTAATGTCATCACTCAATATTTAATTTATTAAGAATTAAACTTATAGTTTTTTTACATGTAAGGTGTTTTCGATCTAATAACTAATATCACGGTTTAAAACATCTATTATATAATCTTAAAACCTAATATGGAAGTTAATCATGAAAAAGTCCTTAATCACAGGTTAGGTGGATTAACTCAAGTCAGTCTAATTTTTTTATAAAGACATAAAAATGATATTATTTAAAAAAATAAAAAAATCAACGAGTTTTAACTGTGTTTTTATAGGGCTAATTAGGTTACAAGTCATCGTGTTTTTTTAATCAAATCATACCAGGTCATTTCCCTTTTTATTTTTGTTAAAACTTGACCCTATATGACTTTTATATCACTTGAATCATGAGTTAGACTATGAGGTTATGTTGGTTTTTAAAACAATGATTTGTAAGGTTATCTTAACTAATGATTTGGATCAAAAGTTTTGTTGATTAACTTAAACTGACTCATCATTTATTATTTAAGTTATATGTTTATTATACAACCTCAAGGTTACTTGAGTTGAGTTTTTTTTTTCTTTTTTTTTATCAAATTACACAGTTTTAGAGGTTTTTTTTCTCTAGGTTATCATATTTTTTTTAAAAAAAGAAAAATTATTCACTTACTATCATTGTTAAATTTTTTTATTGTCTCGTTAAAATAAAATCAACTTATTCAATATGATCGAGGCTATATCCCGAGTCAATTTTTTTTATTTCTTTAAGATGCATAGGTGACAACTTAGACATCACTTTTTATGTAAAAAATATAGACCCGTGATGAAGCGCCTTCAATATCTAATATGTCCACACACACCATATTGTTGTAATACAACTTCTTATGATTAAGTGAATTTATATGATCTTTATAATGAATATTTAATCGATCCCTAATATTTTTTTAAGTCTTTTAACAACTTTTCCCTAAAAGAAAAAAAAAAAGAATTGCTAAAAAAAACCTCAACATATCCAATGATGAATAGATATTATGCTCGCGCGTTGCCGCGTACTTGTGGCATGTTTATGTGTTGTCATGGATCTGTAAAAAAAATCATATAGAGAAAAATTGTTGCAGTTCATAATGTTTTTTTAAAAAATTACAAAGTTAAATTCTCAACCAGTTTAATATTAAAAATAATAAAATCAATAAAGATAATTTTGAAAAAATTATAAAAAATAAAAGGAAAAAACATGTAGGGAAATATTGTAACAATCTATAATATTTCATGAGAAAATCTACAATTATAATTCTCAATTAGCTTAACATTAAAAATAATAAAATCAATAAAAATAATTTTAAAAAAATCAACATTTCCTTGTAAAATCAATAAGAATCAATTTTTTTAGAAACTCAGCTTTGAAAAAAACCATGTGGAGAGATATTGTAATAATCCATAGTATCTTGTTTTAAAAAATAAAGTTAAATTCTCAACTAGGTTAATATAAAAAAATAAAATCAATAAAGATAATTTTTTAAAAAATCATAAAAAAATTATTTAAGGAACACTATAGCAATTCACAATATTTAAAAAAAAACTATAAATCTAAATTTTAAATCCACTCAATATTAAAAAAAATAAAATTAACAAAAAATTATAAAAAAACGATAATTTGTTTTTTAAATGATAAAAATATATAAACCATTAAGAAAACAAATAACTTGTTAACGTTAAATCATTAAGAAAACAATGTCAAAATCATTAAAAAAATGGTTTTTGATAACAAATTATGAACATTAAATCTATCTTTCTTCGATCCTAATCCGTAGTTTCTATAAGGTAATTTTGCCTTGAGAGCATTACTTGGTTTTCAAGTGACGACCCATTCATTCACTCTTCATGCATGTTTCTAGCAAATCTATAAATGTTGTCTTCGTTTGGTGGAGGGACATGACATTCTCAAATAGATGGGGTAATTTGCAAGATTACAGAGATTCAAATATGTCAGAATTTAGAAAATATTAGTTTTATGAAACTGGACAATAAGGGCTAAGAAGAGGTTTGATTAAGCAAAAAAATAAATGAATAAATCTGAAAGTATCGAGGAGAATTACAATTGAAGGAATATAGATAGCTCCCTACTTTATGAAATAATTACTTCATGACCAAAACAATAACAAGAAAAACAATATAATAAAATAGAAATCTGACAATGTGTGATATGTTTATATTAAGCCTTGCTGTTTGCTAGAAAATGAATTTTAAAAAATAAATTATTTTTTAATATTTGATAATGTCATGGAAAATAAATTGAAAAATATTTTCTGGTATTTGGTTATATCATGAAAAATAAACTGAAAAATAATTTATTTATTTTCAAATTTATTAAAATAATAATGAATAAATCTTACAAATTAAAAGGTTTCATGAAAATAAAATTTATAAATTATATTAAATAAAATAAATAATAATCAAAATAATAAAGAACAAATCTAATAAATAAAAAAATTAAAAGATAAAAAATTAAAATAATAACAATTACCATGTCATATATTATTTCAAATAAAATAAATAATAATCAAGAGAATGAAAATTAAATTTGATATATAAAAAATTTTAATTAAAAAATTAAAATAAAAAAATAACAATTATAAAAATAAGAATCAAAGTTAATATAAAAATTAAATTCTAAAAGATAAAATTAAAAAAAATATTAAAAATACATATAAAGCAATCAAAATTTTAAGACAAATTTAATATAATCAGCAAATAATATAACATTTCTATTTTTTTATAATTTTCAGAAAGTTTTTTCTATTTAAAATAACTTTTTTTTTCTAGAAACTAAACAAAATGTTTCTTTAATTGAAAAATAGTTTTTATTAACTAATTTTTTTAATTATAAACAAACATAATAAAATTTTAAAAATAATTTTTAACAAATCATTTTTTATCAAACAAATAAACAAGCCCCTTGGATGAAAACAGGGGGAAACGGAAAAGATTACATGGAAATGCAGAGCAACTAACGTCGCTGGGCTAGCAAAAACTGAAGGTGTTGAATAGTCATGTGGATATCTACCATAGCTAGATGCAGGTTTGCCATAAATAAAATACACAGCCCAGTAGATGATTTCATAGATTAATGGTATGGTATTCAACTCAAGAGAAAATCTGACCGATTTAAACAAACATAGAACTAATAGGAGATCATAACTTAACAATCCCAAATACACTATAACTTAAAGTTGAGATTCGAGAATGGTTATAACGCGTGAAGTGAGCAATTCTTACTTTAGAGACCAAGTCAGCAATGAATGAGTAATTGCGGGACCAATTTAAAACAAAAAATAAAAGAACAGGCCAGCCATTCATATGCTATTCATCATACTTATTAAACTCGTTTATAAGGTGACTCGATCAAGGGGTTAGGTGTCAATTCAACTTTAAAAAATTATATATATATAAACCAGGTCTTTGCTGGATTATACTAGTCACTTAAGTTTTGAATTAACCCAGCAAGTTATCCAAGTTTAACTTGTTCTATTAGAAACCTGGATTTTTCTTATTTAAAAACCGGTTAAGATTTCGATTGCTCGGGTCCGAGTTGAATCCGCCGGGCTTGGTTGGACATGACAACCATGGAATACAGTGCTGTGATGGGGTCACGTGTACATACAGACTAGCATCCAGTCAAAGGCAGCATCATGGAGGGACAAATTTGATACGCGGACATGGGTAGATAGTGATAACAAGTTGACGATCCATTTCAAATGATTCCATCATTATTTCCATCTCTTTTTGCTGGCTTTCCCAATTTCCCTTTCAGATCCCTCCCACCCATCAGGGCCACCACCATCACCTCTCTCTCGCTCTAAATAACAATAGTATCTACTTGGAGAAAGGAGCTCAAGCAAGCAATAACCTTTTTTGGATCCTAATTATGCTCTTCTCAACAACAGAACCATAGCTTTTGTTCTCGAAATCAATCATACCATCATCATGTAAGTACGTAAAAATTATATTATCCAATATACTACTGCACTTTTATAGTTCATGTACCAACTTGGTAACAAATAATTCAGTACATGTTCTTTTTAGTCTCTCTCTTTCATTTTTCTATTTTCATGTTCTGGGGAAATGCTAGATTTTGATATGGACTTTTTGCCAGAAGAAAGAAAGACGATTTTGCTTCCTGTTTTAATTTTGACTTTTAAAGCGGGATTGACTTTACCTAAAATCTGATTGTTTCCTGAGAAAATTTCTTCCATGAGTTATTGACAGGCTTTGCAACAATTTTTGTCAAGACTCGCATCGACAGATCTGCAATGAGCTGCCGTTTCTGTTTTCTCTTTGTTTGTTTTGTCAAAAAAAGAAAAAATAAAATTATTTTGCTTGATTTTCTCGTCAACAAAATGGAGCAGACACGGGAACCCGTTTTTATTTATCTACCGTGAAGAAGCTTCCTTAGCTTTGAAGAAGTCTTCTACGGTGAAAATACTGTCATAGAAATAAAATGGGAAAAAGCCTGCTTTATTCCAAAAATACTCAAAAGTCTAAAACTCTTCTTTCTTTTCCCTCATTTTGAATCAGAACCCATTTGTTGAATCAAGAAGACAAACAAGTTGCGAAGGATTTCAGTGTAGTAGCTGAATAAGGAGAGTGGAGTGGGAGTAGCATTATTACACAAAAAGGATGGGTTCCTTCAAGGGTCATGCTTTACCAGGAACGTTGTTTTTATTGGTTGGTGTATGGCATATATGGAGCTCTTTGGTTAGATATGCATCCAATCCAAAGTCATTTAGAGTCAGGGTTTGGAACCCTGTGCCTGGTTTTGATGGGAAGCTTAAGTACTTAGAGCTGTATCTGGTGGCGGGCGGTGCCTTTATTGATATGTGTATTGAGCTTTTGTACTCTACACACCTCAAGTTTTTTGTCAATGGAGTCTTGAATCCTCATCATATGAATGATTTTGAGCACGGCGGAATGCTTCTCATGTTCTTTATTTTTGGGGCTGTCGGTTTGCTATCAGAGAAAACAAGGTTGGTCATTTATAATTTCAGTGTTTGTGGATTGTTTTTTACTTTATTAAAAAAATATTAATGGCTATCTGATTAATCGAGGCAAAAGAGATTTAAAATTTTCATATCTGGGATTGGTTGGTTTCATTCAGTTGAATCCGAGGCCGAATAGCATAGGACTTCAATTTTATTTTCTATGCATAAGAAAATGGTGTTGCATAAGGCCAAATCATATGATTGCTGTGCCTGTAACATAATTGACATTTGACTTCGTCATCCTCGTTCTGCATGCCCTAGACCATAGTGTTCTTGTAAATCTGGTCTATACTCTGCAGCCATCGTGATCATTCATGTTGACTTGTCCTGAAGTTTGGACAGTCTGCACTTTGAAACGGTACATCCTGCTGGAGGCAAAGCAAGGTCTAGATAAGAGCTTATTTGCACGAAGCAACTACTTTGTGAAAGCTAAATGTGTGGTTAGCAATAGTTCGATTACATACCCGTGAAGAGTTAAAGTGGATAATAAAGATGCTTTTGAATTATATATAGCAATCATAAGCTCACAAGAACTTTAAACTTTATGAATTTCTCATGATGTTTGTTATAACTTTCACGGTTTTGTTTATAGGATCATGAACACAGAAATACATTTCCTTGGTAGGTTGCAGTTATGGATAATGCAATAATGGCAAAAAACTGGTGCTTAACATTTTCTACACGGTTAATTTAGGTACATGGAAGACCACTTACTACTATACTTAAGAGAGATTTTCTGAATGCATAGTTGCACACTGACATACACACCAGAAATTTAGTTTCTGTTATAGTTCTCAAAGAGGAAAAAAAAAAGATGTTCAGTAGACTTCTCTGAAGGAGCTTTCTTGCTGATTTAACTGTTTGTTCAGATTTCTACCCTTGCCAGAAGGAGTCCTCTGTTTGGTTGCTGCAGCAGCATTTTCTGCAGAGTATCTATTGTTTTACTTTCACTCAACAACCCATAAAGGTCTTGAAGGGCACTACCATCTCCTCCTTGTCCTCCTGATTGGCCTCTGTGTTTTATCCATTGTCATGGGGGTTCTCCTCCCAACCAACTTTCCGGTTGATTTATCTAGTGGCATTGCAATGACTCTGCAAGGCCTCTGGTTTTACCAGACTGCCTTCTGTCTCTATGGTCCCATGATGCCGGATGGATGTCAGCTTAAGGGCAATCAGATTATGTGTCGATCATCGGAAAGTCAGATTCGAGGCGAGCTGCTTGCAACCTTTCAGCTCTTTTCCATAGTCTTTGGTGTCCTAGTTGCAGTTGCGGCGGCATATGGTTTCGTAGCTTCAAGATATGGGCATTCTGATCTTAATAGCTCGCGTGTGCTTCAAGATGGATTAGACTGAGGTAAAAATATGGGCTTCAATCTCACCCCATTTCCACTTCCTTTTATTTATCTGCTATAGTTGTACTGCTAGTCATTGTTTTATCTGCTTCACGATTAATGTGGATCTTCTGTGAAATGAAAGCATCCTATTTCCGCTCTTATAATTTGAAGGAACATTTTCTATTTCTAATTTACTTGTACCCTTGAAGGTACATACCTGTCAATCAGAATCCCATCAATGGAAACTAAGCTGTTTCTTTTTTTTGAAAAAAAAGTCTTCTTTAATGCAATGTCAAAATGCTACACAATGCAGCCTGGACAGTCGTTGGAAACAGATTCTCTATGGATAAAAGGTTCTTGTGTTTAATCAGATAACAAAATGTATGCATCTTTCATTGATTAAAGGGATCAATTCTGTGGCTTTACAGGTTTCTAGCATGAGTGCTACCGGAGGCTAGTATGGTTGGAGGGTCTCTAAAAAGTACATGGCACCTTTTGAAGCCTTGGTTTTGGCTTAGAAGGAAGCATCGCGAGCTCTAGACTGCAAGCTCTGTACGTGACTCAGCATTTGGTGCATCAAAATCAGTGGTTAGAAAGGCAAAAAACAAATAGATTGAAATGGGGAGCATGGTGGTTCCAAGGAAGCACAACAACGACCCATCAACTTGAATATGTATTTTTTACAGTTTTGCTTACCCTGCATCTTCTTCAGTTCGTGCATCATTTGATTTTGAAAATTCAAGAATAACCTTGTGCAAATTAAGTTCAATGCATTTGTCTCCTCCCTTCCCTTTGCAGGAGAGAGTGGAGGGGGTTGAAAATTAACTGGAAAGACAGGTTGCATCCAAGAGGAGTCGTCAACATGATGTATCGAAATGGCATTTTTCAGGTTCCATCCAAGAGAAGGGTTTAACATGATGCATGGGTATCGAAATGGCATTTTTCTAAAATAGATAACAAATCATTTGTAGTAGCAAATGATGCATTCTCTGTTGGTTGATGGCGAAAAGTTAGGGCTCTTCTACCACCAAAAAAATTTACTTTTGATTATTTCCCCCCTAAAAAAATCTAATAAATACTCAAGAGACCTCAACGAGTTCATTTCTAAGCTTTGATAAAAAATTAATTGGTCAAAAAAAAAAAAAACTGTATCCAAAAAACTTTTAAGTAATCGTTCATTGGTTGATTTTTATCCATCTCAATCTGAGATGGTGAAAAGTTAGGGTTTTACTTTTAGTGTCAAAAAAATTATTTATAACTATTTCCCACAAAAAAATACCTGATAAACACTTTAGTAACTTTAACGAACTCATTTCTAATTTTTGATAAAAAAATAATCGGTGAAGATAAACAAACTTGAATCCAACAAGATAAAATATAAAAAAAATTATTGAAATCAAAACTGACTATTTACTATTGTTAAAATGTGACCATTTAGTTATTTTTTTTTCTTTATTTTCTAGTGACTTTCTCTTTTTTTTTGAAACTTAGAGGTTTAAAAATAACCAAATAATTTTTTAAATCAAAATAAAAATTTTAAAAACTAAAAAGATAAAAAAAAAGTAAATAAAAAATATGTGAAATAAAAAGTAC
Source organism: Populus ilicifolia (assembly GCA_015708895.1). NCBI lineage: Eukaryota > Viridiplantae > Streptophyta > Magnoliopsida > Malpighiales > Salicaceae > Populus > Populus ilicifolia. The sequence goes on along the minus strand of SRLM01001973.1, from coordinate 138,554 downwards.
CTTTTCACTTGAATATAAGATTGGCCACATTATTTTCTGATTTAATCTCCTCTCTTTTAATTATGTATTTTTATTGTAAATTTAAACCTCATGTCATTAAATTTTTCCATTATCAGAAAACTCATAAATAACAACAGAAATGTAGGCATAAAATATTCCATCAATGCTTTCTAACATAAATATAAATGAAATTTTTTTGCAATAATTACTGATGTAAATTTCAAATGGAATAGAAAAATAATAAAAATTATATGGTAACTCCATTTTTTAATATGTCTATTAAAAATAATATTTAAAGAAGATAAGAGCTTGTTATGATTATGATGATATTAACAATTTTTTTATGAATAATTATGTATTAGCCTAATATACATCATTTTTTAAATAATTTTTTCATTAATATTGAATGAGAATAAAATATCTATTAATTTTTATTTCTTATTATAAATTTATTTATATAATTTTCTTATTTTTATTTTTCTCATATAGGTATGTAAAAATTATCTAATAATGATTTTTTTTCAATTGAAATTTCCTTTCAGGATCATAATAAGTTTTTACTTGAAAGAAAAAAATGCTTCTCATGAAAAGCACGTTTCCATAAAAAAAAAAAGAAAAAAAAGGAAGCACATGAATAAGAAATTAATTTTTTGACTAAAAATATACATTTTCCTTCTAATTTGTTGCAAATATTTTTTTTTGTTGTTGGACCATTATAATTTTTGAAAATAATTTTTTGTAGTTGCTATTAATTTTTGTTCAATAAACTATGTTGCTAAAAAAAACATATTATCAAAAAAAATTCATGAATAAGAAAAGAAATTTTGACAAATTATATATACCCCCCATTCTTTTATTGAATATATGGAGAAGAGAGGAAAGTTATCTAGTAAAAAAGAGATAGAACTATCGTATGATCGCATTTCGACTACTAATAATTGTGATTATGGTGTTTTTAAACTTGTTTTATAGATAGAACTCAATGAAAGTAGTTTTTATTTTTTACTATACTTTATAAAATAGTCAGAACTCAAATAAATTTTACAATTTTATTTGATTTTGAGTTTTTTTATCTAATTAAAATATGTTTTAGTATTGGGAATGGAGTTTATAGAGGTTCACACAATAATTTATCCATGTATTTGGGTTAAAAAAAAAAATTAAAATTTAGGTTGTTTAGGTCAAAACACTTGTACCGTGATTTTTCAATCATCAAAGCAATCTTTGACGATTGAAAAATATTGATAATGAATAAAGTGTTGTCCATTCTATTTTTTAAAAAAATATAAAAATAAATAATATATCATCAATTCTTTTTAGAGAAAAAAAAAAAAAAAAACTAGATGCACACACTTGGCTTCCCAAGCCTAGACACACTTGGACTTCATAATGTTGTATCAACAGCGCGGGCCAATCTCTCCAATCAAGGCACGCCTGGCCCCAAAAAAAACAATGACCTTAATTTTTTGTACATTTTATAACAAGATTGACTTTTAATAGATTTATTTAAATAATTATTTAATTGTGTCATAGTTTTAAAATAATAGCTTAGCTTTTTGTAATAATATTAACAATTACTTTCTTAATAATTATATATGAATCAAATGTGTTGACATAACTAAACAATATCTATTTCATGATTTAAATGATTAAAAAAAAAGAATTCAAAATCATTTAATGAAAATAAAATATCTATTTTCTTATTGTAATTTTTTTTTGTTTTTTCTAGGTTTTATAATTTTTGATATTTAATGTATAAATTATCTTTTAAGATATGATAATTTTTAAATTTAAAAGAAGTATTTTTATAAATAAAAAACACTGGAATAAAACAAAGAAAAACAGTTTTGCTTTTTCTTAAAAATATATGAACAAGAAGAGAGAATTTTAACTGAAAAATACATTTATTCCTTAAAATTTAAATTTTTATTTTTTTTAGTATATCTATTTTTATTGTTACTCAATTGAATAAAAAATCGAAACATTTCATTAAATTCCCCCCTTTATATTCAATAATAACTACAAATATTACTGTGAATTATGTTCAGTTATCAAATTAAAAATTAAAAACATCCATGATAGCAAAAGAAAGATCCAAAACAGAATTTACGACAGCTCCGCAGGTCGACATTTAAAGCCAACAAAATCATCCCGTGCCATGAAGTAACCTCGAAATAAACCAGAAATTTAGTAACTGCTGTTTGCAGCTCTCCTGAATTTAAAAGGTGCCAATTGCCGGCAATAGAAGCTCGAACCAGTAATGCCTTTCTGGCTGGAAATCCACCTCATCACAAGATGGGGCCTATACAATTTTTACCGGTCCCCTTCAGACAAAGGTTCTTTAAACAGTTTTCATATTGTACCAAAAAAGAGAGAACAGTTTTTCATGATACAGCCAAGAAGAGCTACTATGGAAACACTTGAAATATATAAGCATGTGGCACATGCAATGCACAATACTTGATTATTCAAAGCAGCAAGGAGACTGTTACATCAATTTCTGATTAGCAGTACTTATTTGGTTTTACCATGCATCCTTGTGATAAAATCTAACAGACACCTTTTAGTACGGTACGATAATGGATTCTATAAGCTCTTGAAGGGGAGCAAGCTCCTTCTTGTCTATTAGCCCAAATTCCTGCATAAAAACAGTATAATGTAATATAAGAACAACTGCCTGACAACAAAGTTCTGCATGAAACTGGATTGCAGCCCTTTTTAAGAACAAATAGAACGGCAACTTGACAGACACAGTGATGCAGACAAAACAAGTAGAATTATTGTATCTTGCAGTAATTGTCAAAGATAGGGATATTTCTATGATTTCCAGATATGTTGGAAATTGTGTAGGTCTAGGTTTTTATTTCATGTTTCAGTGTTTTATTTGTCCTTAATTAGGTAGGTTTAATGCGGGAATAAGTAATATTTTCATTTTTTATAAAAGAGTGTATCCTTGTTGTTTAGGATCTAACTACCTCAAGCTTTAGGAATATGTTTAGTCTATAAATTACCTCCATTTATGATGCTTTATTTTAGAGAGTCGGGTGTTTGAATAGATTCTCCAGCATCTATGCTTTTAAGGCTGTGCTTAGATGTGACTCCTGAGAAACCTATGTGTGATGCTTAAATTTTTCTTCCTCCATGTGTGATTCCTAGAAAACCAACTAGTATGAAGCTAGTAGCCTTGGACTTTCATCCTCAAATCAAATTCCAAACTGTAAATCCCATTTTATTTTATTTTTACTTTAAAATCTAAACCCTTACAACCCCCAATTTCTATGCTCTGATCCTCCATCGAACCTAGTAGGGCAGACGTCTCAAATTTTAGCTGCATCACTAAGGAAGAGCATGAGGGGAAAAACATTACTAAGCAAACAGTAAATAATGTTTTTTCAGGAAAGGAAATAAAGAATAAGATTTTTTTTCATAAAGAGGTTTAGATTATGTGCTGCATGAAAAATATAATATCACATCAAGTTAATTGAGCTTGAAAAAAAAAAGTCCCTCTTGATTAACAGAGCAATATAAAATTATTTGAAATATGCAGCACGGAACTTACATGGGTAAATAGGATGAAATGCTTGAAGCACGTGTTCAGATGGGCTTCCTCTTTGAGGCTCACAATTTTCTGAAAATGAGAGTGATAAATATGGGCATATACACGGAATAGTCGTTTGAAGATCGTCTTAACAACCTCCTTGAAGTTGGGAGGAAATGGTGCACCTGCAAAATTGAAATTAGGAGAAGTGCTCCTTTTTATGACAGCAGCGAATTAATTAAACATACAGACTTCTACAGTTTACGATCATCCATGGCCCAATAACACCATAAAATTATTAAATATAGTAGTTGTAGACTTTCAATTACAGAGGCAATGGTGATGATGACATATCTGTAATAGTAATTAATCCAGCATCCCCAAAATCATTACCTGAATATCATGCATGAAAAACTCCAACAATTCTTATATTTATTATTAGCGAAGATTTGAACCCAATCCCCAACACAACCACAGCCTAACAATTTGTCACTGACCTGAATGTGTCCTAGGGCCAAACAAGTCAACTACCTTACCTTCATTTTGCAATAATTTGGAAAAAAGTACAAGTCTAATGATTAATTACCAAGTCTTTGAGGAAATATGGATTCATCGTCAAGCTGAGCTTCAATCCAGTCCATTAAATATTCAACATATTTTGGAGCAGAAACCTCAATAGGTTTCTTGATCTGTACCCCATCGGCCCATCTATACTCGTACCTGTAAAATTTCATACGCATCAAATCACATTTGAAATACAAACACACAAGGCTAAAACTCTTTGAATACATTTGGAATTAGCTTAAGATGGATAGAAGCCAAATCGATAATAATCAGCTTGGTCAATTATCCTTTGTAAGCAACCTGGAAAAAGGTTGAAAAGAACTCTCGCCTTTTTATTTCAATGAAGAAAAATCAATGGTTTAATGTTCTATTTGCACATTCATTTGATTTATGGGAGCCCAAGTTGTAAAATTTAATATGCACTGGTGATCTCAAAACTTACAACTTAATCCATTGAAGATGAATAGTTTGAAAATATATAAGTAGAATCCATGTGGAAGACTAGGTGATGTGGGAGCACTGGTGATAGAAAACATCAGGACTATTAATTCAAGAAATTTAAATATCTAATTATTTTAGATATTTTGAATAAACATCCTTGTTTGGAAATATTCAAAATTAACTATCACACTATTTTTTAATGAACTGCACAGTGACTGTGAATGGAAAATCACTTAACTGGTTTTTCAAAATGTTGAAAATACTATATTTCCTAAAGTGCTAAAATAGAGGGGGTTTGGGTGTCATATAATTCTGGTCGTGTGAAACATGAACCTTTTATGGCAACTTCCTAGGTTGTTAGTCTTAAATTTATTTGCTGCCTGACAGAAAAGGAATTCCAGGAACCAGAAATGACAGGGAATTCTTCCCAAATACCCATCCAAGATGATATTTTGGAACATCATCAATACACATATAAGCAAAAGTATAATTAAGGAAGTACAAAAAATCCATACTTGGGGCCAGCACTCATAGTAGAACAGTTCTCAGGAGTACAGAACTCTGTGAGGGTACCAAAGAGAAGATTCACTTGGTTGAAGAAATCCACAGCTGAAATCAGAAAGCCAAAAACTTTTCAGATTTGAATTTACATAGAAGTTTGCACTAAATTAGCTCTCTAAAGAAAGAATAACACAACAGTTCAACTCAATATTGCAGTGCTTCAAGTACCACGCAATTTCATTTTCCACACTATAATAACTGATTGATGATGCAAAAAAGAAGGTGCCAGAACTTGTTATTCTAACATCACAAACAGGCAGAGAGAGAGAGAGAGAGAGATTACTGTTGACAGCAAGCCATTCATTCAAATCCTCTCCAGGGGGAAGTCTCACTGCTTCCCTCAGGTTTCCACTGCCCAAGGTCGCATCAATGTGCTTTCTAAGTTGCGCACCCTGCATCATGACAAGTTAGAGATTCAACAAGAATATTGCCACTGAGGAGTCTGTTTATCCAAGGCCTAATATTATAAATAAGGGATAGAGGCTCAGGCCAGACCTAACTGCGCTGTATATTAATCATTTCAATGCTTAAATTGGTATGTGGTCTTGCCATTTTTTTTAAGCAACTGGATATAGATGATATTAAACGAATGTGTTATGATGTCTGGGATGCTCTTGCTATTATGTTAACTTTCTAAGGAAAGTTTGGTGTAGACATTAACTTTCCAGTCTAAAGATTGGTTTTGCTAAACATATACAGAAAATTCATCGTCATGTCCCAAAATACCTTCCATAAAACTTCTATTGCTGTCTTTGTTATTAATGAATACCACGTGTTGAGACATACACAAATAAATTTCCCTACATGCATGTCTATGAATCACTTTACATTCTCAATTTATTTCTGTTTAAAAGTTCCCTGGCCCTGGGAACAACCTAAATCACTAATTCATTGTAATCCTACTCGTTCATATCAATTATTTTTGTACCGAGTAACAATTGCTTAAGTTATAAAATTCCTTGTTTTACTCTAAAATCATAAGTATTTGGTAAAACGAAAAACATCTCCTAAACTTACTATTTTGCACATTGTAGAATTGGAGTATGCCCTTATGTCTCAAATCTCTTTGAAATTGTTAATTTTCTTAGAGTTCTAGATTTCTCATTGATGACAGAAAGGAAACGTTCAGTGACCAGAATACACTCTTCAAAAATTCATGTGCCTGTATTATATGCTATGTCTATTCTAGTCATGATATTGTTCATTTATTTAAGTAAAAGATAGTGTTCCTTCACTGTTGCTCTCCCATTCCTTCTTTAGCTCTTGTGAACTCCTCTCAACTGATTTGGAGGGCTCATATCTTTCAATTTTCAACTCTGTCTTCTACTGTATATGCAGATAACATAACTCGGACCCATTGTTCTTTCTAAATCATATTTTGCATATAATATAATTTCTGTGCATCTTTACTACTCAATTATTCTTGAGTTTTCATATTTGTTTAAAAGGCCTGGATCTAGTAAAGACACCGTGGGATTGCCAAAACAAATAAAATCTAACGAGTGTCCCCATGTCATAAGCGTTTAACAAGATATTCATCATATTCTGATGTGGAAGTATCAAATTCTAAACAACAATTTTGGCCCCCTGTCAAATGATCAGAAAGTAGAAGTTGAAAAAGACTACGCATCTCAAAAGACTGAACGGTGAAAATATCCTAGGAGCCAAATGTTCCCTCAACATCCGGTCGTCAAAGACATCTAAAGGCCATAGAGATTCAACATACCCTGGTATGAGGTCATACAGTCATCACATTCAAAGACCATATTAAATATAAGCAGAATTATAAATCAAATGAAGAAAGGCAACCTTACTCCCTGATGGTGCACTCTTCTTTGGGCGGAATGTCCTTTGATTTCTGTTTTCAGGCAGCTTATTAGACAGATTAACCAGTAGAAAATGTAACAACGAAATTCCAATGGAATAAACAACAGCTTTAAATCCACGCAAAGAAACACTTTTTTTTTCACATAATTGGCATGTATATCAATCAATTATCAGCTAAAATCTGTCAATTAAAAAAGATCCATCCTTTTTTCACATTTCAATGCACACTCCATGCAGCAAGTGACCAAAAAAATACATTCTTGTATTGATAGCTACACCTGAAACTAACTTGTAAGCTATCAAGGTTGATGCTAGAAGAGAAAACGAGTGCTAAGAGTCCAAAAAAATGGTGTCTTGATAACTGAAGTTAGGCCAATACAGAAAGATAAGAACACGACAGATCTAATTAATTAAAAGCGATCAAGAAAAATAAGCGGAACGAGTTAAAATGAACCCACCACAGTAAAAAGGTTTTCACATACCTGCCCAAACCAAAGAGACTGCTCATGGCTAGAGAGAGAGATTGCTTTTCTTTCTTCAGGGGTGTTTGGGCAAGCAACGAAGAAGTAAAATATGGTTCTCTTTTGTTTTATAGCTTTTTGGGTTTGGGTTCTCAATTATTAAATTATTATGGTGCGATGGAGTAATTGGGGGGTGAGAGATGATGGCATGGATAGGAAATACGAAGGAAAAAGAACTTGTACCTTACCCCCTTCCTGTAGATGTATGGTACCTTTCATTTATGTGTATGGGAATGGAAAGTTCTATTAAAGTTTTTCCGAGATTTTAATATGCTTTTTATCCATTCTCTTGTGTTTTTCATTGTTAACAATGATTATGATTATTGTTGTTATCACTGCCTCTCATTTGGGTTTGGAAATGGTGGGGTGGATTGATGATGAGTGGGGAAATCATTCTCGTTTGCCATCATCAACCCTAACAGGATTTTTTAAAAATTATATGAATAAAATCGAGTTAATGAAATACGTCCCAGAGAGAGCTTATACTTTATTTTGTTTTATATACTATGATGAATAGGTTTGAGATTTATATATATATATAATTATTAGATGATTTGCCTATAATTCTAACACCCACAAAACAACTAGATAAAACATAATATTAAATCTCATAATTAAAAACGACAAACAAAAAAATGATGGTGTTTTAAAATATAATATACTCAATAAAAAGGTTTTTTTAGTGTTTGAATAGAAAATAATTATATGTTTATGTTAATATTTCTCCGCCCAGAGTTCGAGAAGTTGATGACCGGTGATACAAGACCCAATACCTGTAAAATAGTTTTTTTTATTGGATTTAGAGATCATTCAATGATAAAGTTAATAATTAAAAAAAAATACAATAAATAAGATAATAAACTTTAAATTATTGAGAACATAGGTGTTTTTTATTAGTTATACATAATAAATACTCAACAAAATAAAATAAAAGTATGAATAGAAAATAGAAAAGGTGTGAACCATTTACTGAGTAGTTTAGAAAATATATATAGTCTTTAAACTTTGTCATGTTATTTAAATAAAAGGGTTAAAGCTTTATTTTTTTCTAATAGCATTAATAAAAGATAAATATATTTTGCATAACATTAATGATATATAGATATTCCTAACATAAAATTAATATCGATGAAAATGTGGGTAGACATTTGAAGATTTTTATACATCTAGGGATATAAAGAGACAATCATTATTGATTTTTAATATTTTATGTTAAAAGATATGAGAATAAATAAACAAATCCACATGACCTAACATGGAGCTTAAAAAAATTATCAACTTCATATGTATTTAGAGGGTGTTTGGCTTGGAAGTATGGTGACTTTTTTAATAGGACTTGCATAAAAAAGCATGTTTTTTTTTTTTGTTTTCACAAGGTATGGTGCTTTTTTTCAACGGTACAACTCTTTTAAAACACAAACCACACCTCGCAAAAATAAAAATATATGATTTTTTATGTGGATCTTATAAAAAAAACTCAACTACATCTCCAAACTAAACACACCCCTAGTTGGAATGATTCCAAACCCAAAGGTTATAGGCCTAATATCTTCCATGACCAACATCTATTTAGATTCAACGTGTAGTTGAACCCAAAACAATTAAGCATAATATCTATTAAATCTACATATACTTGTGCTCAACGCATAGTTGAACTAAATGATATTTAGATATAGCATTTTCATGTATCCACGTGCACTCAAACTCAGCGTGTGGTTGGACTTGAGGATGTTTGAGTCTAGTATCTTATTAGATCTACATACACTTGAACTCAACGCATAGCTAAATCCAAGAGTGTTAAATTTGATATCTTGTCAAACTTACTTGTACTTGAGCTTGACATGTAGCTAAACTTAAAGATGTTAAATTGGATATCTTGTTAACATCACATATATTTAAGCTTAGCATGTAGTTAAATACAAGGATGTTGGGTTCAATACCTTAACAAACTCATATATACTTGGGTTTAATGTGTAACTAAATTTAATGATGCTGGGTTTAAAAGTAAATTGAGGATATGTTATATGGGCTTGACATTTTGCCAAGAGTAAATACGTTAAGTTATTACCCTGTATTTGGCTTTTATCATCATAAACTTTTAAGTAAACATAAAAAATATATTAATTCATAAAAAAATAAAGAAGAAAGTAGACAAAACATTTATTTTTCTTCAACTTTGAGCAATTCAAGCCTTAGAAAAGCCAAGTCTTACATCTTTGTCATGGCGATATAGGTTTTATGACTATGTTTGTGAGGGTATACAATCCAGTTGTATTTTTAAAGGAATTTTTTTTTATTACAAATCATATGAAATCATATCCTAAAAAATAAAACATAAAAGGAAATAAATCTCAATTTTAAATCATAATACCATATGATGAGTTTCCTTGATAAAACATAAAATAAAATAAAGTTACGAGCATAACAACATACATGAAATTTTATAAAAAGATCAACAATTTTAAAAATTTAGTCTAATGAGTCAACATTGAAATCTTTCAACCCAACTCTTTGTATAATTCAGGTTTTAAATTAAATTATATGAGAATTATAATGACATAACATATTTGTTTGGGAATGTCCAGAGATGATCATTAAAAACATGATCTGACTTAAAAATTCAAGATAACATGTTTTCAAAGAAAACACATAGACAATGAAAAATACTAGATCAACCCAGGTTTCGCAGTTTGATATGCCAAGCTCACAACTCAAATTATAGACCCCACTAGTTTTTTTATACTATTTTTTATCTAATTATATAATAACAAAAGCATATGCTTGTAAAATTAAATATCAACTCAACGTTAGGATATTTGTTTGAAACCACGATAACCTCATAGAAGCAAGCTGAAACATATTATAAAGCCTAGTTTTCAATAAATTTAAGTTAACTCATCAAATATATGATTCAAGTTATAAATTCTATTGGATTTAATAACTTTTATTTTTTAAAGACTATTTTTTATTTTAATATATGATAACATAATAGACACTCGTAAAATTCAGTATTAACTTAATATCAGGTTGGTTGTTTGAGATTGCAACAATCTAATAATATATAT